>CAWVQM010000559.1:0-19210 GCA_963932345.1 Ophion ventricosus | reverse complement strand
CTCTCTCTCTCTCTCTCTCTCTCTCTCTCTCTCTTTTTCTCTCTCTATCTTCCTTCGTCTTTTCATTATCTTCCCTTTTTTTAATCCCCTTTGCCCGCACTTGCCACAGGCCTGGCGAGGGCTCTTTTACGGTGTGGGGCAATCAAGCAAAAGTTCTTGAGGTTGTTCAGCAGCGGACACTTTTTCCATGTATTGGATCATTGAATGATTTTTTTTTTTCATTGTAAAGATCATGTGCGATTTTTAAAGCAAATTATTGGTCTCTTTTTTTTCAACAATTAACAATGATATAGCACTTTGAAATTGTTGGTCTGTTCGGCTGGGCAAAAACGCACCGAGAACATCCGAAGTTACCCGAGCGCTCTGTGACGTCACCGTTCGAACGCCAGTATACGAACTACTCGTGTGATACGACCCGACTAGAAATTGACGTTGGGTTTTTGTACAGTTCATTTCTGGGTCAACCCAATTCCTCGTTGGGTCATTTTCGGGCTTCCCTATCAGGTTCTTATAGGGTGTGTAACGATCTTCTAGGGTTTTCTTTGGGTTCTGTCAGGTTTTGCCTCGGGTAAGCCCAATTTTTTCTTGGTTTCTTATCGGGCTACCCTAACCGGTCCTACCATTAACCCACTGAAATCAGTAGCGTTGCATGTATTTGGGTTGGGAATTTTTTAGAACGTTATAAAAATTTGTTGCATGTAAAGTCGTGTTCACGCACTTTATAAGATTTTTTCTGATGCCAAAATATATAAATTCACACCTTTCGTCGACGCCGAGTTGATCGATGACGCGGTTCGTTTTATTCGTACCTAGGAATGTTTTTACACTCTTCCGTAAATTCGGATAGTCCTGTTTTCTTAAAATATTGAGCAACAGTTGTAAGCGCGAGTGGGGGATTGCTGGGGTTCGCAGAGCCCATTTTTTGATATTTTCGAGTGCGTCGAATTCTCCATTTTCACTCGCTGCTTCTTCATCGTTATCATCTTCATGATGCCCAACATTATCATCGTCGAAAAAGTTATCTTCATCACCGTTTTCCACTACTACACGATTAAATTCCTCTCTTGGCTGTTCTTCGGTTTGTTCATTGTCACTGTGCCTAACCTCAAAATCACTGTCACTGTGCCTAACCTCAAAATCATTGTCACTGTGCCTAGCCCCAAAATCTTCCGGTCTTTCATCATTCGACTGTTCTTCAGTCTCCCAATTAGACGTTTCAATTGATAAGCGATTGTTTTTTGCTGATAAACCGCGAAGGGCACGATGTTTTCTTACTCGTAATCGAGTTAATTCTTTGCTTTGCCTGGCTCTCAACATTTTATGCGTACACCGATTCTCTCTCTTCCTCTGTATATATGCCGTTTCAAGTTTTCATCCCCACCTCCTCCAATCCACAGATAGGTAAGATAAAATGTTAAGGTATTGTTTACTTTTAAAACAAAATACCGCACAACAAAATAAAATGAAAAATTAAGTTCCGAATAAAAATGAAAAAAATTCCGAATAAAAACATAAGAAAAGTTCTACAATGAAGAAAAAAAAATCTCATAAGATCCACTTATCATTGCAGTATCTATCAAAAATGTATTTGTATATCTATTTATTATTGCGAAGTATAAGGTTTATATGTTCACCTATGACTCATGTGGTTACCCCTAAATAAACATTGTTGGGACCTTACATCATTACCTTATCCAAACCTCAGATGGGATAACCCTGTTAAAACGTTATAGGGACGTTATCGGTACTTCCCATCGCAGGGTTGGCCCGATACTATCTTTATCAGGACCTTGAGAGGCATTCCCTATTTAGGGTTCACCTGAAAAGGTCCTTATGCCGTATAGGGTTGTCCCTATGAAACTTCCTAGTCGGGGAGTATTCTGTCATCGATGGCAACGACAAAACCGTATAAGCCTTGTTTCGTTCCTCTTTGTATAAATACGACGAAAAGTGTCCCTAATAGGTATTTCCGAACGTGCCACCACCAAGACATAAAACGTCAAAATCTGTGATTCGCTGCAGAGCACGACGTGTCAACCCGAAATCATCGGCCACTTATTTTTCCTGTGAATACCACTTTGATGTCAGTGTAAACGTGTTAAACAGGGTGTCCAATAGGAAGTTGCTAAAACTAAATAAGTGTCTCTTCCCTCCATGAATTCAAAAGGGGTCCCTTTTTCTAAGGCGCATACCTGAGGCCCCGCAGTTTTATTCCAGCCGTGGTTGAAGCAAGTACGCGCGCGTCAAAATGAGTGAGCTCATCACGGAAGAAAAAGTATATCTTATTGAGTGCTTCTTCTCGAGGGGAAAAATTTATAGTAATGCGTATGGAGGGTTTCGTACTAAGTTTGGAACTCATAGAGTTGCCAGCGAAAACACTCTGAAAAGGTAAGAATTTAATATTTATTCATATTCATCTATGACACAACTTGTGTTTCAATTCAATTAAACTGCATTGAAGTAATTTTACGTTAATTTTTGTAGGATAATCGATAACTTCGTGGAGTATGGTAAACTCCAGGAGCGTAGACACGAGTTGCCAGGTCCATCTGTTACGGTGACTACACCAGAGACGGCATGGGCAGCGATTTCAGTAAAAGGAATTTATTTGCAATTCTTGGAATCTACGGTAACAGGAGAGAGTTACAAACAGCTTTTGGAAACGAAATTCTTCCCTTATGCAAAAAAGAGGGGACTGGTTAAAAATTTTTACTTCGTGCAAGATGGAGCGACGCCGCACCGGGCTCATGAGGTGTTTGAAGCTATTCATCGCGTATATGGGACTCGAGTAATCGGTCTGGGGTACCCTAAATTTGCCCAAGGCGGACTAGAATGGCCTCCGTACTCACCGGACCTGAAGCCTTGTGATTTTTTCTTGTGGGGTTACATTAAAGATCATTGTTACGCTAAAAACCCCAGCACAGTAGAAGAACTGATCGCGGCCATCCAGGAAGTGGTTCGCGGCATTACGAACGATATGTTGGACACAGTTTTTCACAGTTTTCAAAAGAGAATTGATTTTTGTGCACAATCTAACGGTTCGCACTTCGAAAATATCTATCATTAATCACTGTACTTGTTCGTTATTTTTATAAGATGTAATAAATTGACATAAAAAATATTTCACTGGGTTTTATTTATGTGCGTTTAAAACTGCAGAGTTTCCTCTATTTAAAGCAATTTGGCTTTTCTGATTCTGTGCACGTGTTTTGAAATGACAGCCGATTAGTTTCAGCAACTTCCTATTGGACACCCTGTAACATAAACTGTATTGAAATATTTTTTTTTTAAAAAACGTCTTTTTCAAAATGCTTATGATACGTAGCGGCGATAACTGACACAATTTATCAAGCCTCTCCTAACCTAAAAATGTTGAGTTATCCACGATCGGTAAATTACTCGAATTTGCTTTCACGAATCCACTTTCACGCATCGTTGCACGAAAATTCAACTATGTTTCGACTTTATCCGAATGCTCGAGATTTTTCGATGTAAAATGACAGAAAATTTTACTTTTTTATACAAAAAAAAAACGTTTTTTATCCTGAGCACCCTCCGTAAGGAAAAATTCTAGACGTATCGTTACTGCTGTTTTTTAATCCTTTTAATTTAATTATCATTCAATTGTTATTGAATTATCATTTAATTTTCTCTCCCTCTCTCTCTCTCTCTTTTGCTCTGTTTCAGTTGCACGTCGAAGTACGTGGGCGAGTACTGTCAGCATCTGAATCCCTGCCACAAGGGTCCGCGCTGTCAGAACGGCGGCTCGTGCAGGGTACGCGCGGGTATCGACGGTGGCACACCCTCCTTCGTATGCTCGTGTCCGGTCGGCTTCAGCGCTAGCCTATGCGAAATACCGCTCGACAATGCCTGCGACTCGTTGCCCTGTCTCAATGGGGCCACGTGCGTGCTCAAATCGCTCTACGATTACGTCTGCACTTGTGCAACGGGCTACACAGGTGAGATATGAACATTTCGGTACAAAAAAAAACAAACAAACAAACAAACTTAAACCCAAACGAAATTAAACCCAAATGAACTTAAACCCAAACAAACTCAAACCCGAACAAACTTAAACTCAAACGAACTTAAACCCAAACAACCTCAAACCCAAACACACTTAAACCAAACGAACTTCAACTCAAACAAACCCAAACAAACTTAAACTCAAACAAACTTAAACCCCAACATACTTAAACCCAAACAAACTCAAACCCAAACAAACTTAACCTCAAACGAACTTAAACCCAAACAAACTAAAACCCAAACACACTTAAACCAAACAAACTTCAACTCAAATAAACTTAAACCCAACCAAACTTAAACCCAACCAAACTTAAACCCAACCAAACTTAAACCCAAACAAACTTAAGCCCAAACAAACTTAAACCCAAACAAACTTAAACCCCAACATACTTAAACCCAAATAAACTTAAAGCCAAACAAACTTAAATTCAAATAAACTTAAACCCAAACAAACTTCAACCCAAACAAACTTAAACACTAACAAATTTAAACCCAAAAAAAACTTAAACCCAATCAAACTTAACCCAAACTAACTTAAACCCAAACAAACTTAAACCCAAACAAACTTAAACCCAAACAAACTTAAACCCAAACAAACTTGAACCCAAACAAACTTGAACCAAAACAAACTTGAACCCAAACAAACTTAAACCCAAACAAACCTAAACCCACACAAACCTAAACCCAAACAAACTTAAACCCTAACAAACCCATACCTTAACCTGAACAAACCCAAACTTAACCCCAAACAAACCCAAACAAACCCACCAACATTGTAATGTACACACAAAAATTGAAATTTACAACTTGTAACCACAAATGACTCTACATGTAATGCAGCATTTTTCAACAAATCGCAGCTCCCCCCACCCTGCTACAACACAGCGGCAGTGGAGTTGCGTTAGTTTCGTGTGACAAACTCGCTAAATCAGACCCCCTATATACATCTCCAAAAGCCTTTTCAATGCTAAAAAAGATCGCGAACAAAAAACTATCGGAATTAGAGAGTACTTTATTGGCGACGTCCAGTATCACTCCTTTGCTTGTGTATGTTTCCATAACGGTTTGCGTAGGTGTTCGACCAAGGCGAAAAAAAGCCCATTGCGTCAGGAGACGCAACGTCGACCAGGATCGCGATTACGCGATGCGGCTATACGTGATTATTGTTCATAATTGTTATATCGTGTATAGACATTAATGGGGAATTTGTAATGATCGAAAATTAAAAATATAAAATAAATTTTTATATCGTAAATAGATATAAATAGGAAATTTTCATTTTTTTATAATTGTCAATAATACACGATGTAAAATAAATTTTTATATCGTATATAGATATGAATGGGGAATTTTTAATGATTCAAAATTATAATTCATGCACGATATAAAGTAAATTCTTATATCGTGTACAAATATATATGGCGAAAGAACATTTTCAACCCGTTATACCTATGCAATGTTGGCTATCAGCACATTGGACACAAGGACACTCCGTAAATTTGTTTGTTAAACGATTCGTTGATTTTAGGCCACTAGGAAGCTCCTTGAAACGACCTTTCTATAAACGACCTTACATTTATCGAATAGCAATTTGAAGATATTAGGCTTTATATAATGTCCTGTATAGGGACAATTGGCTACTGTGAGGATGCTCCTCGAAGTCGAATGTCTTCAAAATCATCTTTCCCCATATATATATTTATATATATATATATATATATATATATATATATATATATATATATATATATATTAGGTGTAGTAAAAAGAAATCCATTATTTTTGCAAAAGATGGCTTTAGTAATCTGTATCTCGCGTTGTATAAGTGCGATCGGATTACGCTAGATGGCGTTAGAAAGATAAGATATCTTACTAAAATAAACATCTCAGACAGTTTTGTGATTGCTTGACTCAATATTTTTTTAGCGCGCGTCAAAAATGGCCACCAGCAAAGTGAAAATACGCCATATTTTACAGTTTTTCTTCGATAAAGGCGAAAACGCAAGCCAGGCGGCTGAAAATGTGAATAGTCTTTATGGTCCTGATACTGTAACAGCCAATCACGCGCAATTTTAGTTTCGTCGATTCCGTTCCGGTAATTTTTATGTCAAAGATGCACCACGCTCTGGAAGGCCAATTGTCGAAAATGTCGATAAAATAATGGAAATCGTCGAGTCCGACCGTCATGTAAGCACTGTTTCGATTACCCAGGAGCTAAACATTGCACAAAAAACCGTTTGGAACCACTTGAATAAGGCTGGATACAAAAAGAAGCTCGATTTATGGGTGCCACACGAGTTAACGCAAAAAAAACCTCATGGACCGAATTTCCATCTGCGAATCGCTGCTGAATCGCAACAAAATCGAGCCATTTCTGAAGCGGATGGTGACCGGTGATGAAAAGTGGGTCACTTACGACAACGTCAAGCGAAAACGGTCGTGGTCGAATCGCGGTGAGCCGGCGCAAACGGTGGCCAAGCCAGCATTGACGATCAGGAAGATTTTACTGTGTGTCTGGTGGGATTGGCAGGGAATCATCTACTATGAGCTGCTCCCCTACGGCCAAACTCTTAATTCGGACCTGTACTGTCAACAATTGGACCGTCCGAAGGAAGCAATCGCCCAGAAGCGGCCAGCTTTGGCCAATAGGAGAGGAATTGTGTTCCATCGGGACAACGCCAGGCCACACACTTCGATAATGACTCGCCGGAAGCTCCGGGAGCTTGGTTGGGAGGTTCTTACGCATCCACGTTATAGTCCGGATCTGGCACCAAGTGATTACCAACCTGTTCCTGTCTATGGCGAATGATTTTGCTGGTGAAAAATTCGCCTCAAGAGAAGCTTGTGAAAATCGACTGTCCCACTTTTTTGCCAATAGGGACGAGGCTTTCTATGAGAATGGCATAATGAAATTACCTTCAAAGTGGCAACAAGTTATCGATGAAAACGGTGCATATTAGACCTAAATCGGATTATTCTAACTACGCTAAATAACGCCTTCAATTTCATGCAAAAATAATGGATTTCTTTTTACTACACCTTATATAAATATGTAATGAAATGTCAATGAGTATGCATAGTGCACAGTACCTTTCGGTCCTCCGTTGTAAAAGAAAACCGTTAATCGTGTACATAATCACAAATATAATTATCATACGAAACGATCCTAAGCCGCGCAATATTACCGAGGTGTGACCAGATCTATCTATAGGGAAAAACATTTCCATATTATACACATATATATATATATATATATATATATATATATATATATAGATGATAATAACTCGGACAGTAGTTGAGCGTGGGAAATCGTGATACATTGACGATTGACGAGCGTGCGTTCTTCCGAGAATCATCCAGAACTAGGCGCAACTAGAATAGGCGAGAATAAATTAATTGTTTATTAGAATAAATTCCTCGCGTGTGTTTTATTGCAGCAAAGACACGAGGAACGATTGTCATCAATTAATTCCGTGCAGAGAAAGAAAGAGAGTTGAAAGAAAGAGAGAGGTCGAGAGACAGTAACAATCGCGACGCTTACCGATCAAATTGTGATCTTTGTTTAATTTCATTTCGTTTTTTACATTGCCTTTGCACAGGTGAACATTGCGAGAGGCAGGATCACTGCGCCTCCTCGCCGTGTAGAAACGGGGCCGAGTGCGATTCTCTCAAGGACGATTATCGTTGCACTTGCGCGTCCGGATTCACCGGGCCGAATTGTGCCGAGGATATTGACGAGTGCGAACGCGAGCCCTGCAAATACGGAAGCTGCAAGAATACCCACGGATCTTACAAGTGAGTGAAAATAATTTTTTTTTTTCTCGAATTTTCAACGATGTTAATTCGTGACAGTTTGCAAAATTCACGAAAATAATTGAGCCTCAATTCGGTGTTACAATTAGAAAAAAAAATGTATATATGTATGAAGAGTGACAATTATAAGTTGTATTTTCCAGTAAAAATTGAGCATTCTGGAAAAAAAATAAAATTTTATTTGAAGGGGTTAGGTGGCTTTCGAAGCCAAAAAAGCATATTTTCTCTATTTTTTTTTTTAATATAATATATAAATTATTTTATCAGAGTACCAGGTGTACAAGTATAAAATGCGGATTTTTTTTTCTAAAAAAAAACACGTTAAATTCAGAAGAATGATGAAAAGTGCTTTATTCAAAGTATGCTCCATCGCTTGTTATACATTTTTCCCATCTTTCGGGAAATTTGTGAATACCACGCCAGTAAAAATCTTCCCCTTTCGCTGCGAACCATTCATCGAGCCATTTTTTCACATCTTCGTACGAACCAAAGCGCTGCTCAGCAAGTGCGTGACCCATCGATGCAAACAAGTGGTAATCGGAAGGAGCCAAGTTTGGCGAGTAAGCCGCCATGGGGTAGAACTTCCCAGCTGAGTGCTTCAAACGTGTCGCGAATCGGTTTTGCCGTATGTGACGGAGCATTGTCATGAAGAAAAATGACTTTGTGTTGCCTCTTTCGGTATTCTGGCCTTATTTCAAGCAGCGAACGCTTCAAATCGGTCAATTGTTGGTAACCTTTAGTATTAACCATTTCCCCAGGTTTTAACAGCTCATAATAGACCACGTCCCTCTGGTAAAATTTGGGTATGAATAAACTTTTGTCCAAGTGTGTGCCGCGTTTGCTCACAGTGGAACAAAAACAACAACGAATTGATGATTCGGAGCGCTGTTTGAAGCTGTTTACGCGTGATAAAAAGGATTTTTTGCGTCGTTACATAACAATGGATGAAACATGGATTCATCACTATACGCCGGAGTCGAAAAGAGCGCCAGCCGAGTGGAGAGGAGAGGGCGAAAGCCGGCCAAAGCGTCCGAAGACACAACAGTCAGCAGGCAAGGTAATGGGCCTCTGTAATTTTGTGACACGCACGGAATTTTGCTCATCGACTTTCTTCCGAAGGGCCAGACGATCAACAGCGACTACTACATTGCATTATTGGATCGATTGGATGACGCGATCAAGCAGAAAAGGCCTCACATGGCAAAGAAAAAACCGCTGTTTCACCAAGGACAATGCACCGATCCACAAGTCGATGAAAACGATGATGAAGTTGAACGATTTACGAATCGAATTGCTTCCACATCCTCCATATTCACCAGATCTGGCCCCATCTGACTTCTACCTGTTCGCAGATCTCAAAAAAATGCTCCAGGGAAAGAGATTTGGCTCCGATGATGAGGTTATAGCCGCAACTGAAGCCTATTTTGAGGCAAAAGACAAATCGTTCTATAAGAAAGACATCGAAAGTTTAGAAAAAACGTTGAAATGATTGTATCGCTATGGAAGGTGACTATGTTGATGAATAAAGTCGAATTTTGCAAAAAAAACAATGTGTTTTTACTGGTTAGTCCCGGGACTTAATGACCCATGTGTTATTTGAAACATGTTTCTTAGCATTGTGGCCCATTCGAAATGAAATTATCTTCGGTCTCCTGAGCTCATAATAGAATTTTCATATCGTTTCCAAAATTCTCAATTTTTTCTGGCAATTACTATTTATCGCTAAAATACGCTATATGTTGTTTTTTTTTTCAAAGAAGACTTTGAAGCCCATTAAATATATTTTTCTCGAACGCAAAATCTTAAAAACACATGGCCACCTTATAACTGCTACCTTGTATATATATTTATTTTTCTCGACGGTTAATATTGCCCGGACGTTCGTAAAATAAGAAGTAAGAATAAAAACGCTAAAGGTTTCGCTTCGTGTTTGTCTCGCCCAAATATGGCACTGATAGGTAGCCGGTACACATAGAAGGATCGATATATATATATATATATAAATATAGAACCGTGGCGCATAGTACAGGTATCCTCGATTTATAACCCGTGATTATTAAGTCTTAACCCGTGATTACCTAAATCGTCGGTTCGTACATGGGCAATGAACGGGATGAGACACCCCGAATTGGTCCCGCATGTACACCGAGGATATTTTTGCGATGAAAGAAAAACGATACGCTGTGAAGTTACGTATATATTGAAGGGGGCGTCAATGAGTGCGCAATGAAGGGTAGTAATATGGAGGAAAAGTGAGGAGGGATATATATATATATATATATATATATATATATATATATATATATATATATGTCTATGGTGTGGGATGTGGGAAACACCAAACGTAAAGAAGGAAGTAGGAGTGGCTGGGAAAAAAGAGGAAGAGAAATTTCCTTCGAAGTTCCCGCGGATTGTCAGGAATATGGTGAAGCCTTTCTTCCTCTATTACGGATCCGTGAAGATGACTTTTAAATCCAAGATATCAGGAAAGCTTTTAGGGAAAGTTAGCAAGGTTGCTTTTCGAGATTTATCAAGTCTACGTATGTTAGAAAATGTTAAGATTCGAAATGATAAATTCGATGTGACGGATCTGAACTTGGCACCGTATTTAGTTTTTTTTTTTTTTTAAATAACGACTACCAATGTATTTAATGACGTTGAAGTTTGCATCGTTGGAACGCAACGAATATGATTATTTTTTATTTGCACAAATTTTTGTTCGGCCGATTTAGACTGTGAGAGTCGCTCGAAAATTTTTACTTATTCTTATTGGATATTTACGATATATATATATATATTACTTAATTTGCAAAAAAAAATGCTTTTGATAACGATACAAATTTTTTAAATTCAAAATGAAGAAAATAATCGGTGCTTTCCAACGATGCAACCTTCAAGGTCGTTGTTTTTACATATTATTTGGTATATGTAGTTTGTTATTTATTTATTTTTCCCTGTATTCCAATAAGGAGCGGACACCGCTCCGACTACTGGCCATGCACAACGCTGCTTAAGACGGGCAACCGCTTTAGGAGACCGAAAATTAGATGATTTTTTGCATTTTTTTTATTGTGAAAAAAAAGCGGAAATTTCCACAACTTGGACAATAATTTATTCATATTTTCATACATCTCTGGTAATTTTTTCATGTTATTTCATGCATTAATTAAGGTGTAATCCGCTGTGTCCCTTGGCATGTCCTCATCGTCGTCGTCGATTTGCGGCAATTGTGCAGCTCGCAATTCGCATCGGAAATAGTCCAACAAATTTTTATACATTCTTGAGATGTTTTTTAAGAACATGAACCTAAATTTTGAAAGAAAAAAAATCGAGAATTGAATGTTGGTAAGTGTTTGAAAAAAAAACGATCGATTTTTAGCATTTTTTCCCCGGCATTTTGCAATAATAAATATGTTTTAAACGATCGAATCTTTCCAACTTTAGGTTCATGTTTTAATAAATTATATTACGTAAACGTGTTCCAAATTTGAAGATGATCCATCCATTAGTTTTTGAGTTATGATTGCCGCAAATTGAAAAAAAATGTCGTTTCGAGAAAAACGCGTTTAAAGTTTCACAAACGAAAAACTCAAAGTCAAATGTGTTTAATCAAATGATAAAGTGTCTTACCGATTAATCAGCGATTCCAGCACCATACAGCAGTCCTTCCTCTTCCTCGTGCAACTCATTTGAAGCTTGCATTTCCTCTTTACGAGCTTTTCGAGCTTCTTTTGTCTCTAATAAACGTTTTTCTATTTTGCCGAGCTCCACGCGCATCTGATCCATTTGCTCGGCGTATCCGTAGCTCTGCCTGCCAACTACGATTTGTAGTTCATTCGTAACCATGAGTAGGGCTGAATTTCCTTCATTGAATAAAATAGCAGCAAGAAATGCCGCTACCTCGATTATTTTGTGCCCAGAATGGAGATGTTTAGGAGCTAATCGCCAAACGGTCGTGTTTGGGTTTGTTTGGGTTATGAAAACCCAAACAAACTACGTAACTGAGCGCTCGTGGATACCTGAGCGCGCTTGGGATTCGAGCGGAGAGTCTTTATCATTTATATACATACCGTTAGAAGGAATCCGAATATCGTTTTGAAATTTTCAGCGTGTATTCTTAAGAAATTTTGCTAATGATTTATGAAATTAAAAAAAAAATGATATTTTGAAGCATCTAAAGTGGTTGCCCTCCCTTAATTCGGAGTACCGTCGAAGCCGAACCCCAACCGCACATTCACCAGCCGTATATAAAGCTAATATTTGATGTTAAGTCTTATAGTTTCATAAAATTGAATGAAAATAACATTGCTTCGAACGAAAAATCCATAAAATTTACCGCAATCGTTTGAAATTAAAAAAAAAAATACATTTTCTCGGTCTATAATATACCTATACTTAATAACATCGCGCGCAGATTCAAAGCGCCGTGCTGAGTTTCCTCCTCCGTAGAGTTGTCCAGTGCGATGACTCGTCGCAGTCCGTTCCGTTCTCGCGTTGTATTTGTCGCTGGCGCAATTACCGATTGATCACGGATTCGTTCTGTGGTACAACGCGGAGGAGACGCAGGTGACGGCGTGAAGATGAGAAGACGAGAATAGATACGGCAGAGTGAGAGAGAGAGAGAAAGAGGGCGAGAGGGAGAGAGAGAGGGAGAGAGAGAGAGAGAGAGAGAGAGAGAGAGAGAGAGAGAGAGACAGATAGATAGATAGATAGATAGATAGATAGATAGATAGATAGATAGAGAGAGAGCGAGAGAGAGAAGGAAGAGGAATATACACTTTACGGACACATCCATAAACGCACGACGTATGGAAAGGAACGATCAATCTCACGGCTCATTAAAAATTTCATACTTCACGTACAGCCTGTGAAAAATGACCCGACCGCGGCCTAACGCGGTAGAAAATGCTGTTTCGTCTCTTTTTTTTTTTTTTTTCAATTCTGATCGCACACTTTCCGGCACTCCAGCTTCATAAATCGCACTGTACAGTAACAGAGGAGAGTACAAGAAAATAAAGAAACGAGGCTCGATACAAAAGCAAAAGAAACATAAACTCTGTATGAACAAAATTTAAAAAAAATACTTAAAATAAAATTATTTAAAATAATATTGAATTATTATTTATTAAATTATTAAAACATCGTATTAATTAAATTATATTTATTGAATTGTTTTTTTTTCAATTTTTACTATTAATCAAACTGAATTTCTTCAATTGTTGCGTAAAAATTATTATTTCTTAATTTAAATGTATTAAACGGTATAAAAAAAAATTCTTTTTATTATTAATAATAATAATTATTAATTAAATTAATTTTATTAATATGTTCGTTAAAAATTATTACAAATTGAACTTATTAAATTGTTTAAAAAAAATAAACGAATCAAAATTAAAGTTGAGATTAAAAAGAAAAGAGAGAGAGAGAGAGAGAGAGAGAGAGAGAGAGAGAGAAAGAGAATAGCGTCGTAAAAAAAAGTACAGTTGAACGGAAACCGTTCGATCGTCATTGGGTCCTCTTTGTCGCTCAAGGATTCGCTGCACAAACGAGAACTTTCCAGCTGATCAGCCACGTGGAACGTATACAATCCCCCTCTCGCCCTCCGCGAGACGCGAAACCCACCTGCTCTCTAAGAATCCGTTCCTCATTGCCCACCTCGAAAGCCCTTCGAATGGGATTCCTCGGGGTCTCCGACCTTTTCCTCGTCTACTCGCACCTATCCACCGTCGTTCGCGACCCTGTTACGAATTTTACGATGACGACCTTCCTTCGTTTCGCCTTCCAGAAAAATCTGACGATTCCCATTCACGGGTCATAGCGAACTTTACGCGATACCGCGAATTCAAGGACCAACCCCCGCCCCCCCCCCCCTCCCCCTTGAGCCCGAAGAACGCGACTTTCGAAAAGTAAGAAACTTAAAAAGATCAAAAAAATGTCATGCAGAAGGATATTCACAAATGCCCGGAGCGAAGTACGGCGAAACAAGTGTTGTAAATATACAAGTCATTTATGAATACCAGAGTTACATGACGGGACTTCATATAGGTTCGTAGAAAGATGATTAAAAAAATTTTTTAAAACGTGTCCGATGATTGTTGGCTTGGGGTAACTGTAGTGGGCCGACAGGGGAGGTGGGGTGGGGGACGGGGGCACGTCAGGTGACGTATGGTCAATGTTCTGTTCCGAATTCACAAGAGTTAGAGACCGCAGGGATATTATAATTTTTATCTCTTTTTTTTTTATTCTTGAGTCATTCGTGTATGTGGGCACGTGACCGGAATAACTCGCGTGGGAATTTTTCGTTCATATATATATACATATATATATATGTATATATTTCTATGGTAAACCGGATACGCGAGACTGTCCCGGGTTTTGCTTTTATTCCGGATTTGCCTAAAAGTTTCCTTTCGCGAAATTAAAATACACGTGTCCCCGTGCAAATATTTTTCGGCTGACTCGTCTCCTTTGAAACGATACGTCTTCAACGACTGTAGAAAGGGCCAACCGGAGAAGCGATCGGATTGTATCGTTTTCAAATAACAATTGGGACATAGAGTTACCGTATATTAATAAACTATGATACATTGACCAAAAACGAACCATGATAATTTCCACATATATACAGGGTGGACCACGCAACGTGTGCACCTCTTTTAAGACCAGAATATGCGTTGCACAAAAAAATGTTTTATACAAAAGTTACATGGTTTATAAGGCTACACTGTGTGGTGCATTTTTTTTTTTTTTTAGGTGGAGGCACTTCGAAGATTTGAAGGTCAACTTTATTTTTTCAAATGGAATGCTATATTTTTTATAGCGTAATATGGTAGAGTATCGAATTCTGAGTAAAAAACGTATAGACCTTTATTAGCCCTAGAGTTAATAGCTAACGAGTAATTTCACTTTATTACTTTAAAATTTTCTTCACGTAATATCAAGTTGGAGATTCATTCATTCATTTTCACTTTTATCTTTCTGATAATAATCACGCACAATCACCGAAGGATACTTCAATACTGGATTACAATCATTGAGAAGATTGTGAATCATGATAAGTGTGTGCGATGTGGTAAATGTGTTCATATTGATAAACATTGTGATGTAAACACTGCCATTCAGAAATTTGTAGTAGATTTGAATCTCCAACTTGATATTTACGTGAAGAAAATTCTAAAGCAATAAAATGAAATTACTCGTTAGCTATTAACTCTAGGGCTAATAAAGGTTTATACTTTTTTACTCAGAATTCGATACTCTATCATATTACGCTATAAAAAATATAGCATTCCATTTGAAAAAATAAAGTTGACCTTCAAATCTTCCAAGTGCCTCCACCTATAAAAAAAATAAATGCACCACATAGTGTAGCCTTATAAACCATGTAACTTTTGTATAAAACATTTTTTTGTGCAACGCATATTTTGGTCGTAAAAGAGGTGCACACGTTGCGTGGTCCACCCTGTATATATATATATATATATATATATATATATACAGGGTGAGGCACATCAACTGTTACAGAGCAATAGCACTCAAACTATTGATCATATCCAAAAATGCTTCAGACAAAAGTTTCAGTGTTCGAGAAGGCCGTCATACTGGACCACCCTATATTTTTATCAGTGGAGGCGGCTGAAGCTACGTCAAAGTCAACTCCACTTTTTTAAATGGAAGCATGTATTTTTTTTAGTCTAGAGGTAGTAGAGTTTTTAGATTAGAGGTCTTTTGCATCGTCTGAATGTAATGAGAATGATTTTTTTTTCTCGAAATGCCTACATTTTTTTCATCACTAGGGAAATTGTGGAATATTTTTTATGAAACGCCATTGGAAAAAATGGAGGATTATCGGGGGTTTTCCGTGCCGTAACGTCCCACGATGAATTTCCCCGATCGCAAAAGATATCGGCGAAAATCGGTAGGATATTGGAGTCGGTAAGACTGTCGGTATTGAATCGGTAAGATGATCGGTAGATTGGATGATCGGTAATAAATTGGTGGAATTGTTAATCGGTAATAAATCGGTAGAATGTATAATCGGTAACATTATCGGCAATGAATCGGTAGAATGTATAATCGGTAAGATTATCGGCAATAAATCGGTAGAATGTATAATCGGTAAGATTATCGGCAATAAATCGGTAGAATGTATAATCGGTAAGATTATCGACAATAAATCGGCAGAATGGATAATCTCTAATAAATCGATAGAATTGTTAATCGGTAATAAATAAGTAAAATTGTTAATCGCCATTAAATCGATAGAATCGTTAATCGGCAAGATTATCCGTAAAAATCATTAGGATATTATAATCGGTAAGATTAACGGTGATAAATCAGTCGAATCGTAAATCGATATGACTTCGGTTTGGGCTCGGAAAATAGACAATCTTTTTTGCGCGCAACCGTACCAAGGATTATATTGATTTTTTTCCGGAACGCTTTTTTTTATTGCATCTTGCCTTACATAAAAAGTCTGCGTGGACTTGTAATTATTATTTATAATTTGTATGCGCAATGTCCGGTTCTCAGCTAACGGCCTTAAACTCGTGGAAAACCTCGACCTCTTCGTCCTCCTCGATGTCCTTTCATCGATCTCGAACTCGGCTATGATTCAACGACATAATCGATACGCACTCTCTTATATTACCGTATAATGCTCAATGCCGCAACGCTTGCTCCAATTATCAGCGACGCATGTCCGTTATTCGAGTGAATAATTCCTTCATTTTCCCCGATCGATCGTTATTATATTTATTTCTCAGCATCTCAGAAAACAGAAATTAAATCATTGATAGGTGAAAAAAAATTGTAATGCTGCTTGAATATTTTATTAAATTGTTGATACGAAATTATTCATATACAATTGATGTATATAAGATTTAAAAAAAAATTACAAATTCGATATGTGCAACTAGTAAATAAATATTCAATTAAATTATTATTGCGTGAAAAAAAAAATACATCGTTCACTTGGTGCGCTGTAAACGAATTAAAAGTGAAAAGAGCGAGGAAAAGAAGACTCGTTGGAACAATGAGGGAGGAGGGGGGAATTAAAAAAAAAAAAGGAGTATAGTACAATAGTCGAGTTGACGTAACGATTATCGAGTCTCGTGCTCAATTCGAGCAATTAGGGTGGGAAAGCTCACTCGCCACGGTTACGCGACCGTCAGCGCTCTCGTCCTAGCGCGTCAGTTTCGTTATTTCGATTAACGCAGCGTTAATTACTCGCGCTCTCTATTACATTGTAAAACTGATGAGTTTTAGAGCCTTTAGTTTTATTCAATTTATATTAATTATCGTCTCGCTTCCGCATCGACGATAAAAACCATTTAAATAATTTGCGAGTGACAGTCGAGTTGTTGAAATAATAAAAGATATATATATATATATATATAAGGTGGAGTAAAAAGAAATCCATTATTTTTGCATGAAATTGACGGCTTTATTTAGCATAGTTAGAATGCTCCGATTTAGATCTAATATGCACCGTTTTGATCGATAACTTGTTGCCATTTTGAAGGTCATTTCATTATGCCTTTCTTATAGAAACCCTCGTCCCTATTGGCAAAGAAACTGGGACAGTCGATTTTCACAAGCTTCTCTTGAGGCGAATTTTTCACCAGCAAAATCTTTCGCCGTAGACAGAAACAGGTGGTAATCACTTGGTGCCAGATCCGGACTATAAGGTGGATGCGTAAGAACCTCCCAACCAAGCTCCCGGAGCTTCCGGCGAGTCACTATCGATGTGTGTGACCTGGCGTTGTCCCGATGGAACACAATTCCTCTCCTATTGGCCAAATCTGGCCGCTTCTGAGCGATTGCTTCCTTCGGACGGTCCAATTGTTGACAGTACAGGTCCGAATTAAGAGTTTGGCCGTAGGGGAGCAGCTCATAGTAGACGATTCCCTGCCAATCCCACCAAACACACAGCAAAATCTTCCTGACCGTCAATCCTGGCTTGGCCACCGTTTGCGCCGGCTCACCGCGATTCGACCACGACCGTTTTCGCTTGACGTTGTCGTAAGTGACCCACTTTTCATCACCAGTCACCGTCCGCTTCAGAAATGGGTCGATTTTGTTGCGATTCAGCAGCGATTCGCAGATGGAAATTCGATCCATGAGGTTTTTTTGCGTTAAGGCAGTAGTCTGCTTTAGGAGCCGAAAAAAAGCGTTTTTTCAACAATTTTTTTGAAAGGGAAGGAAATGATTGCGGTAAACGAAATTTTGAGACGATAGTATATTATATTCAAGCTTTAAAAAACAATTTTTATTATTACAAATTATTGAAATTTGCCAAAGTTGTAACGATTTTTCTGGGGCGCCTGGAGTGTGCACTCGTAAATCGGTGCCGGTGATGGAGGTCGTGCGATGCATCTGAAACAGTGGAACCAAATTTTTTTTTAGTTTTTATAAGTTCCTTTTCTATATGAACTAAAAAAATACCGAAGAAATGACGAAATTCCAAATTTTTTCGAAGTTTGAAAAAAAAATTCACTTTTTTGAAAAAAAAAATTCACTTTAAGTTGCAAAACAAGTAATTTAAATAGTACTTTTGTCCAACTTTTTTAGTTCAAATAGAAGATAATTCAATACTGAAGCTAGATCACTTTAGTTTTTTTCGATCGGACATATATCGTTTTTACTATCGCCGGCACCGTTTTCCAAAACTTGTGAAAATGAAAACTCGAGAAAACGGGCTGTAAAGTTCTGCCCGAGCATTCGCACCTGCTCGACGCTCGGCCACTAAAACTGATCTAGCTTCGAAAATATGTCGAATTGGCCTCTAAAATTTTGAACACATATTCTTGGATAGTTTTGGAATAGATTTAAGACAAAAACGAAAAATCGATTTTTTGAAGCCTGTAAAGCAGACTACTGCCTTAAATCGTGTGGCACCCATACATCGAGCTTCTTTTTGTATCCAGCCTTATTCAAGTGGTTCCAAACGGTTTTTCGTGCAATGTTTAGCTCCTGGGTAATCGAAACAGTGCTTACATGACGGTCGGACTCGTCGATTTCCATTATTTCATCGACATTTTCGACAATTGGCCTTCCAGAGCGTGGTGCATCTTTGACATGAAAATTACCGGAACGGAATCGACGAAACCAAAATTGCGCGTGATTGGCTGTTACAGTACCAGGACCATAGACACTATTCACATTTTCAGCCGCCTGGCTTGCGTTTTCGCCTTTATCGAAGAAAAACTGTAAAATATGGCGTATTTTCACTTTGCTGGTGGCCATCTTTGACGCGCGCTCAAAAAATATTGAGTCAAGCAATTACAAAATTGTCTGAAATGTTTATTTTAGTACGAAATCTTATCTTTCTAACGCCGTCTAGCGCAATCCGATCGCACTTATACAA
>CAWVQM010000558.1:0-19640 GCA_963932345.1 Ophion ventricosus | reverse complement strand
AGAATCGTTCCTGAAGCATTGTGCTCCGAAGCCATATTTTTATCCGCCTCTATGACAGAAAAACCGTCTCTCACAGCCGGCGGAGCTCACTGGTAGTACTATTGCAGCTTGGAGAAATTTATACAAGTTAGAGCAGTACGTCTTTTAGTATTGAAAGTGCTTTTAAAAATGCTATATAGGGGGTCTGCTTTAGCAGGGTGGGGGGAGCTGCGACATGCTAAATTCCTGTGATTTGTTGAAAAATGCTGCATTACATGTAGAGTGATTTGTGGTTACAAGTTGTCAGTTTCAATTTTGGTGTGTACATTACAATGTTAGTGGGTTGGGTTTGTTTGTTCGGTTGGATTTGTTTGGGCTCAATTTTGGGTTTGTTTGTATGGTTGAATTTGTTTGGGCTCAAGTTTGGGTTCATTTGGGTTGGTCTGGGTTTGTTGGGATTTTTTGACGTTTGTTTGGATTTGTTGGGGTTTGTTTGGGTTTGTTGGCGTTTGTTGGGGTTTGTTTGGGTTTAATGTGGGGCTTGTTTGGGTTTAAGGTTGGGTTTGTTTGGGTTTAATGAGGGGCTTGTTTGGGTTTAAGGTTGAGTTTGTTTAGGTTTAACTTTGGAATTGTTTGGGGTTGTTTAGGTTGGTTTGGGTTTGATGGATGGATGGATAGTGGGAGAGTGAGAATATGAGAAAAGAGAGTGAGAGGGAGAGAGCAACTCATTATTTGCATATACCTTTTTTATCACCCGAAAAGTCTGATTACATTTTCAATGCCATGAAATAGTTGCACTTTGTGTAATATCTGTAGATTTTTCATATACTTTTCTAAAATTACAGCATTTTTAAATTGACATATGTTTTCCATAACCATCGCTTCAGCTTTTAAGACTGACGTATCAATTATCAAGATTTATCTATAATTATGGATGAAATCCTCTCCGTTCTTCATATCCAATTTCAAAACTGTATCAACTGCATGAGCTAACGGTAAATTCTCACTTCAGCGTTTTAGATTTACAATGACATTATATACTAGGTAGTAAATGTTAATCGTCCAGTATTTTTCTGGCTGTATATTAGCCAGCAAATCCAATGTATTGCTTTTGCCCACTGTTGACTTTTGCGAAATTTGAATATCTATTTCATTCACGTAATGAAATAGCTACTTTTCATACAAATTAGGAAATTACGACGAAGTAAATAGTTCAAGTTTTATTAATTATTTCTTTACGCTTGCTGGGGTGAAATCTAAATAAAATTAATCGGTTATTTGGCTTCAATTATTTCGGTTCGATTTTGTCTTGTAGGGGGGGGGGGGGGGGGCATTCCGCTCCCGCCCCTTGGCTGCGCCATTTATGTATATTCATACATAAATTGACACATATATAAGTACCTATATCGGTAAAAAACGGATGGTTAAAAAAATCAAAGTTCAGATAGGACTATGCCTTGCGGACTATCATTAAGCGTAGCAGCATCGGTCATTATTTCAAGTGCGCGCATGCCGCGAAGCTTCAAACCCCTCTGGCATAGGAGTGGAAGGTAAAGAGCTTAAGAGAGAAGCAGAGAAAAAGGGGGGGGCGGGGATGAGAACAGAGCAGATCAAAATACACACATCCGTCAATAATCCACAATATATACTATCTTACGGGCATCACCCACGCGACCACCCACTCTCGACGTCCGTCCGAGGCACTGCGCTCACCCTTGCACTATTCTCCTCGTTCATCCACCAGTGCACGTACTTTTATATACAGTCATGCCTCGATACCTAAGATGTGCTCGACTTCGCTTTTTTTTTTACTTTTAGCAATGTATGCAGGACTTTTCGCAGAACGTGCGCACTGTTTTTTTACCAGTGGATGTTCAACTAATTCACTATCGAGAGAAATTATTTGTTTGCAACAATTGAACGCAATATATTTTAGGTATTTTTGTGTGTTATTTCAAAGAAATTGTTCATCGAGTGTAAATATCGAAGGAATAATTTATGCGAATCAAATAAATGTTTTAGTAGAGTATTATATTGTCCAGTCAGTGATTTGTCGAAATCTCATCAATATTTAGTATTGTGCAAATCACCTCAAAATATATTATGCTTTATTTACAAAATATCCTGGCTATATTTTTTTTTTTATTGACAATCGAGTTACTTATTTGAATTTTAAGTCGTTTCGAAACTGTCATTTTATGGTGACGAGCTCCAAGATTTTGGGTATAAACACCAAAAGCGTTGATTATCCGAACGTCAGTTATCCGAAACGTCAATTATCCGAATGGCAATTTGGGTTATCAAAAATATCAATTATCTAAATAATAATTTTGTTCATCCAAATGTTCAGTTATTCGAACGATTACGCCCTATGTATTACGGCAATGGAGTGGTACGAAACGCAGCCTAAATGTTGTTCAATGCAATTTCTTCTTCTAAAATGACTGCGAGATTTGGCAGCAAAGAAACGAACTTCCGTTGTGAAGCAGAAGGAAATCGTCGACTTTTTGAAACATAAATAGAAAATAACTCAAAGATGTACGAAAGTTGATTATTTTTAAATACATATTTAACTTCGTTCTATATCATTAAGTGATACAATGGTTATTTGCAATTCACCAAGAATATACTTGTATTATTAACATATTAATGTTCATTGTATTTTTAAATATATATATTTCATTATATCGAAAGAATGAACGTTTTTTTTTCGCCCACGGAATATTGCTTTTCGGTTATCCGAATTTTCGATTATCCAAAAAGCTCCCGATCCCAATTGATTCGGATAATCTGACGCTCTACTCTATTAGACTCAAACGTAGATTTTTCTATTAAATGCCGAATACTTTTATGAAGAAATAAAATACTTGCTCAAGCTAAAGATATACTTTGTGTGTCGTGATTAAAAAGTCGAGTCGATCTAAATGCTATTTTATTCAAGTCAAACGAACAGTTTATCATAGAATCAGAAACATTTAGTTGAAGTAAATATATTATTTAATTGAATCTCAAATAAAGGTCAATTTATCTTAATACTATTGGTCCATTATATTGAACAAACCTTCTTTTCAAGTTTAAACATCCACGTTTGTTCCTTGTTTTTTTTTCTTTCTTTAGAGTCTCTATAGATAAACGATTGTAGAACGTTGGGCACTATGACGTATTCTTATTACGAATTCAACGAAATTAATCTATCGTCGAGTCGTTTATCTCGCCATATGGTCTACCCAATTGATTTCCACATCATTCTTCCGTTTGCAAACTTATTCCATGGGCGACAGCGTGAGCTATTGAATAAGTGTATTTGCCTGTTAATATTTTAAATGGTTAAATTGATAATAAGACAATCTATGGATAGTTTACAGAAGTCAATTTATGGAACCTAAAGACAAGCAAAACAACAGTTTTACTTGATGTTGAACTTCTTATGTACAGCGTGGATATAACTCCAGTTGAAACAGGCCACGTAACTTTTTTCTGCTCTTACATAGCGTTTAAACGTAGATACAGCATACACGTGGGATCCCCGTTTGCGGCAAGACCAAAGGCGATGGTGCGAGAGAGAGAGAGAGAGAAGGAGAGATATAGAGCCAGAACGAGAGTGATGAAGTACGAGAAAAGAAACTTAGCGAAGCAAGATCATTTTTCGGCAAGTCCGTTCCGACCTGAACGGTCGATCACTTGGTCACCTTGTTGACACAATTATTCAAATGCTAAATAATTAATGTTGAGAAAATTAACCCTTCGTGGGTACCCTGGGTAAAATCGACCCGTCGATCAATTTTTGGCGCAAATATATAAATAGTTCCAACCGACGCTCGTGGTTGGGCGGTCGGGGTGCGACTTGGGCGATCACTGATGTCAAGCAGCCTCGGACGGTGTCAATACTTGGTGCGGTGACCGCTTAGCCGTGCTCTGGCTGGCGCATCGACGAGTGAGCGGGAGGCCGTTTTTCTGAGGCCTTGGTGTACATACCTTGAGCAAAAGGTCTGTATGCCAAGGAATCAGAGAATACAGGGCCGTCTATACCGGTACGGGTTTTCCACAGTTTCCCCGTACCCTCGGCAAATGGGGTATAGTGTAGCGTAAGTCGGCTGTGGCCGCAACGGGGGTTAGGTAACGAGGGGGGTACTGGAAGGAATGAAAAAATATGGGACTGGTAATAAGCGCAAAAGGCGCGTACCATTGGAACACACCAATAAAAAAAAAATATATATATATATAAATAGTTCCTGACTTCAAATGGGACCGTATTCACAATCTTACCTGGAGTTTGAAGTATCCTCATACCATAAAATTTACCCTCTTCGAATGTCGGAATATAAATACCTTTTTTGGCACGTGCACTATGCTACTATTTTTTTTACCAAAAGTAGCATATCTAAGGAGTATCACGTCCAAATTTTAGGTAAAAATGTTGAAAATTCACGGGACTATGATTTTTTGAGCGAAAAAGTCTTTTTTGCGTTTTTACCTCTTTATGAATTTTTTTTTTAACAATCCACCATTTTATTTCTTAAATGAATTTTTCGTACATCATCTAGAAAGTTCAAAGCATGTTCCGTAATTTTTGGAACCACTTCGGACGGATAGTTTGGTCACAATACTTTTTTGAAAATTAACTGGGTAGAATCGATCCAAGTGTGATCACCGCGATTGAATTTGGATGTGTGACCACGAAGGATTAATGGTGTACAAAGAAACTTAGAATTGTAGAAAGCAGATCCACTTGGATGAAACAATACAGATTTAAAATAATTCGACAGAGATTTAAACATTGAATCAACACTTTATCAAAAACGTCCCGATTTTTTTTTCCTCCTCCTCCTTTTGTCACGAAAAATCTATCCATTCATTAAAATCATTGTGTATACAATTTGAATTAGGAGTAAAGCGTAAATGTGAGCTTAAGGACGTACGGAGAGTACAATCATACGCTGAAGTGGCTAAATAAAAAATTCTCAAATGTATGTCCTAAATTAGAAGTATAATCACTTGTAAGGGGCATAATATGTAGAACATGTCTCGAATTTTCATTTAAGAGGTTACACCACGTTGGCACTCGGAAAAATAAATAGGTATAAATATAAGTAAAAAAAAACTAACGCGACTATTAAGTATATAAAAGTTTAATAATTTTTTTCAATGGCGGAGATATAAGTTGTCTAGTAGGACACTCTTTTTAAACTGGTGGACAAAATATCTCGGCATCTACTTAATCGAATTAGAGAAAATGTATACCACATATTCTTTATAATTTTATCTAGAATGTAGGGTAGGATTTTTTGTGATTGGATAGCGCGTTCAATGTTTATTAATTTTTTAAACTCAAAATTTTGGTATAAAGAGTTTTTTTTTCAAACAGCTATCATTTCTACAAAAATAAACTAAAAACTCCCTGTGCTACACTTTAGCTATTACCTTTCTTTACAAGAAATGTTTTTTTATTTTTTTTTCAGACGATGCCTGACACAGAAAAAAATTCCACCATCGGCAAGAGTTTTCAAAACAGGGTCCTACTGCACGACTTATACCTCCGCCGTTAAATTTTGTTTTTCCGTTTTTGGTTTAATTGTTCACAAGGCTATAATGCATATGTAAAAAATTAAAAAATAATTCTATATGTTTAATAGTTGTGTGAAAATGTTTTATTATTTTTATACCTATTTGTTCCGAGAGAAAATAAGAAGAGTTTCGGTACGTTACAATTAATTACACTTCAATCACGTGATGAATGATTGTGAAATTTTCTCGATCATTTCCCTCACACACAAATGACTCATCTGCAAAATCCCAAACAATCGGTACCATTTGTTCATTATGCTTTTTTCCCATCGCATCTAAGAATAAAACAACATTCCATAAAAGCGCATGCGACACCACAACAAATTGGAACTGTGGCGAGTTAATTCAATTCGAGTTTTGAGAACTTCAACGAGTTAATTAATCGAGACCAAATTTTGCGTACATGCTTCAAACAAATGATGCAGTAATTCATGCCCCATTTTATCGCCATATAGTAGCATTTCTGTAAGACTCCCTTGCGCCCTTAACATCACGGTTGTGTAAACATATATTTATAAAAAATGGGTCAACAATATGTCGTAGCAAACGCACCGACTGTACGGCTATGTGCTTCGGGTAATTTTCGCCTTTACACAGGGAGCAAACTGCAATCCGTGCGATATAATCGTAGACGGAGTGGCATGCCAAAACTGTATCGCTTCTTCATGGGCTTGGACGCATTGTCGTGGGCCTTTCTTTTTTCGAACAGCCTAACAGACAAATAGGCATCGTGCTAGAGAGATCCAACAGCATCCTCACATATATATATATATATATATTTATATATTTACAACGTATTCATTTTTCATTCTCCGTCCTAACGTCCCGTCCTCTTGCCTTCTCCATTTGGCTCTGGTGAAATGAAGCTGCAACCCCTTTGCAAGCACTTCGTTTCAACCCTCTTCTTTCCTCTATTCTTTATCTATCTGTCCCTCCCTCCCTCCCTCCCGCTCACTCTCTCTCTCTCTCTCTCTCTCTCTCTCTCTCTCTCTCTCTCTCTCTCTCTCTCTCTCTCTCTCTCTCTCTCTCTCTCTCTCTCTTTCTCTCTTTCTCCCTCTCTCTTTCTCTCTTCTTTTCTACTCTCATCCGCATTCTCATAGAAAGCAGCTTCCCGCAACGACCCTATATTCCCACAAGTATCGTAAGCTCGTGGGCGATTACGTCCATCGGGTAAGAAGGGGTGAGTACTAGAGAAACGAGGACGAACGAAAGGAATTTCAGGTGCATAACGACCAATAAAAACGAAATTGCAGACGGCGCCCCTTGTGCGCACAACGTACCCCCCCCCCCCCCCCCCCCAACCCCATCCTTCATCCCTTCTCTATTTATACTTTTTTTCGCGACGTATCGACCTCTTTTTCTTGGCTCTATTTCTTCGTCTTACTCCGCTTTTCCTTCTCGACATCTCTCGCAAACAGTCGACCTCTCTCTCTCTCTCTCTCTCTCTCTCTCTCTCTCTCTCTCTCTCTCTCTCTCGCTTACCCGTTCTCTTGCCCTGCTGCTTCTCTTCAGCCCACGTTCGTCGTTGCCGTTTCACGAGCACTTCAGCGCCTTCAGGCGTCGCGACGACCAAGGATCTCCTCTTAACGTACTTATACACTTACACACACACACACATATATATAGACACACGCGCACGTGCACATATACGACAAGCATATGTCTGCTCGTATATATGCTGGAGTGTATGAAAGTGAGAAAATGTGAACAGGAGAGACCACACTGCGAGTTCTTAAGGTGCGACTGACCTCGGTTCCGTATTTACGTATATATATATATATATTATAAAGTACATACTCATATGTATATATATGTATATATATGAAGGTACCTACCTAATTAAGTTCCACGGTCTCGTATAATTACCCACCTACCGAGCGTTGCATCCGGCCCCATCCATAGTATATGTGTACAGACCCCTTCCCCTATTGTCTTCGTGCCCTCTCATCTCTGCCGTTTTTTTTTTCTTCTTCTTTATACTTTCATACATACAACGCCGATTGAGACACCCTTTACACTTAGCTTTGATACCGAAAATTGAATGAAACGCAAGTATTTGTAGCGATTCTAAAATTCGCGGGCTTCTATACACGTTTTCGCGCGATTCGCCTGTACAATGCACAAAATTTACATATGAACTGTATGTAGATTTAAAAAAGACGGAGCTTGGTGAGCATTCAATTAACATGGAGGTACATCTGATGAAGTCTCGGTAGCCACAGGGATCAGGTGGCGGAGAACGGCAGGGTGGGGAGTGAAGAGATATCGCTGTCTATCGAATGGGCAATATATATATTAAGCACATTTAGCTTCGACGAAGGTAAAAAATGTGTGATGCACAGAAAACAACGAAGGTTCTTCGAATTGGGGTTTCATTGCCGGGTGAGCTTTCACATTTGATTAAGCCAAATTAACCCGCGTTGGCTGAAAAAGATGAAGAAAGAGAAAGACAGAGAGAGAGAGAGAGAGAGAGAGGGAGAAAGAGCGAGAAGAATGAGACCCAGGGCGCCGCGTCGTTGTGACTCGATAACGAAGAACCGTTCCTATAAGATTCACGTAGTCGTAGGTCCGGGTTCATGACACGTATATATATATATATACGTGTCATGATATATATATATATATATATCCATATATGTACGTACCCGGAAATCGTCGAATAATGTAACCGTGGTGGAAAGGTTTGAAGCGGTCGAATACCAAATGATTTCGCAGCCTTTGTGTACATTACTCTCTCTCTCTCTCTCTCTATCTCTCTCTCTCTCTCTCTCTCTCTCTCTCTCTCTCTCTCTCGCTCTCTCTCTCTCTCTCTCTCACGCGCACATACACACAAACACACACACGCGGACAGACTTACAAAGTCAAATTTAATTCGAGCAACGACGAGTGATTGAATAACACGATTTGGCTACTGGGTAAATTACCCAGAATCGAATATCTCTCGTAAAATGTTGGGATTCCAGTAAGTCCTGCGCTCGCATTATTATATGAAATTAGATTGAAATATATATATATATATATATATATATATATATGTAGGAAAATAAGAGATTTCCGATGGTCGTCGTAGGTCGGGGTAAAAGATTCCTTCTCATGCTCCACCGTGTCTCACTGACAAATTTAGCGATGCATGTGTCTCCGTGTAATTCGATTGTTCCAACGATATGCGGGGCCGCAAAATGATCCGCGTTGGCTTTATAATTACCGGTGAAATTTGATGGGAACGTAGTGGCTGATAATGATTCATAAGCCGAGGGATCGTCGTCCTGCGACATCGAGAAGAGAATTTGTTCGCTAGTTCCTCCGAAGGAGCAAGCTCCGTTAGCATATTTGTGGAGTACAAATAGTATGTTAGTATGAGTATGCGCGCGCGTTTGCTAGTGTGCGGATGGATTGGAGCAGACGAGGTCGATGCTATATATATATTGGGCATTTCACGTCAAATCGACCACTTTCCGGCCCGACTCTTTTCGATTTGGCCGAAACTTTAATATTCTATTTTTTTTTCATCTTAAAACGCCTATGTGATTTTTTCAAATTTTTTTACATATTCACAAATACGTTGTGAATTTTTGATAAAACCGCCCGTTTTTTTTTTCAAATGCTCATAACTTTCTGAAAAATGGACCGATTAATATCTTTTTTTTTTTGTTGAAATTCCTCATTTTGAAATGTTCTTTATGAAAAAAAAATGAAAAATATTCAGTCATCTTCGACATGATTTTTTAGTTTTTTGGAAAAAATGCTATTTTTTCAAAGAACGCCACTTTTGATTTTTGATTTTTTTTTTGTAAAAATAATATGATAAATCTAGCATTTTTTGCCGCCAGACCCGTCGTGGTAAGATTTTTCTTTCTATTTTTTTTTCTAAATTGAAAAATTTTAATTCTCAATTTTTTCCACATATAGCTGTTTCCTATGGTACAATAATGTCCATTAATAAATTTTATGGTATTTAAAAAAAAATGCAGTGCACTATTTCATTTTGTTTTGCCGCTAAAATATTAAACGAGCAGCATGGGTCAATATTTAAAAAAAAACGTTCCAGTTTAATCGTTTTTATTTGATATGCACTGGCTGTTTTCGTCATCGGAAGACTACAATAATGCTGTGAACGGTCTCCGTGATCGATTTTCGAAAACCAAAACCATTTCAGGAATTCAGCAGTTGTACTGTGTGATACCTAACACAAATGGTAGTCTTATTGTTAAAAATTTCTCGAATTCAAGAAATTTACAAATTATGTAAATTATTCAAACGTCACAGAGATAAATAAATTCATCATTAATTACTATTAAACAATTAATTGAATAACTATTTACTTTATTCCCCATTAAATAACCCGTTGAAAATAATTAAACATAATTCAAAAACTTTTTAAGTGAGTTAATATTATATACGAAGTATTGAGTATGATAGAATTAACCATTTAAAAATATTTCGTCATAAAAAACAGCTATATTCGGAAAAAAAGTAAAAAAATTCGATTTAAAAAAAAATAGAAAGAAAAATCTTACCAGGATGGGTCTAGCGGCAAAAAATGCTAAATTTATCATATTTTTTTTTATTAAAAAAAATCAAAATTGGCATTCTTTGAAAAAACGCGTTTTTTTTTTCAAACTAAAAAATCATGTCAAAGATGGCTTTGAATATTTTTCCAATATTTTTTTCACAAAGAACACTTCAAAACGAAAAATCTCAAAAAAAAAAAAGATCTTAGTCCGTCTATTTTTCAGATAGCTATGAGCATTTGAAAAAAAAACAGGCGTTTTTTAAAATTCACTACGTATTTGTGATTATGTAAAAAAAAAAGTTTAATTACACAAGCGTTTTAAGATAAAAATAATAACATTAAAGTTTCAGCTAAATCGAAAGGGGTCGAGCCAGAAAATGATCGATTTGGCGTGGAATGCCCCATATATATACATACATAATATGAATGCGCGCGCGCGCGCACACAGAGTCCTTAGCAATCAAATGGACGCAAGCTACGCGTTTCTACTTAAACGGCAATGTGTGGCATGTGCCCTTTTGTTTCAAAATTATCGTTTTCTATATATCGCTACGTATATCATCGTCGAAAGGAACGAGTCTCTCGGGGTCGTCCCATATGATGTGCATATCGCTTTTTTGCGATCAGGGCAAGGCCTGAATTTCCATCGCGCCTGTAATGAAGATGATAAAAAAAAAGAAGACTAATATAATTGTAAAACTTCCTGACATCGATCGCTGGACTAATGCATCTGCGGTAAGTGACACATGGGAGTGTCCTCCCCAAGGAATTCATCGCAGTTATTTAATTTATCTCTCTCTCTCTCTCTCCCTCTCTTTCATCGAAGACCTTGGAATAGAATGATCGAGCACGTGTTCCACTTTTCCCGTAGTCTCGTCGATAATTCCTAATCTGTTTATCCGAATGATCGCGCGGGTTGAGAAACGTATGAGGGTTCGTCGATCGAAGAACTTGGCATGTATCGAGGCATTTTTCGGCAATAACCGAGATTACGATTTTTATCGTAATTATTTCGTGTGTCATTTCTTCACTGATTATGAGAACGACGAACTACCACGATTTATTTCGTATAAATATACAGTAGAGCGTCGATTATATCCGAACGTCAGTTATCCGAATGGCGATTTGATTTATCCGAAATGTCAATTATCCGAATGACGGTTTGGGTTATCCAAGATATCAAGTATCTGAACAATAATTTTGTTCATCCAAAGGCTCAATTATTCGAAAGATTACGCCCTATATATTACGGCACTGGAGTGGTACGAAACGCAGCCTGAATGTTGTTCAATGCAACTTCTTCTAAAACGATTGCGAGATTTGACAGCAAAGAAACAAGCTTCCATTGTGAAGCAGAAGAAAATCGTCGACTTTTTCAAAAATACATAGATCAGAACTCAAAGATGTACGAATGTTGATTATTTTTAAATACATATTTAACCTCGTTTTACATCATTAAATGATACAATGGTTATTTGCAATTCACCAAAAATATACTTGTATTATTAACATATTATACATAAATATATAAATACATAAATACATAATTATAAACATAAATATTATACATAAATATATATATTTTATCATAGTGAAAGAATCATCGTTTTTTTTTTTTCGCCCACGGAATATTTCTGTTCGGTTATCCGTATTTTTGATTATCCGAAAGCCGCCCGGTCCCAATTGATTCCGCAAATCGACGCTCTACTGTAAATGCCAATCTAATCCAACTAGATCAACGGCATTTTATACTCTCGATACTTCTTATTCGCGCGTCAACCTATTTATATCTATACGTATCTCCCGTCTTTTTTAACTTCATGCACTTTTCTCGAAGTCCAGCCCGAGGAGACTATGGCTCGCAGCTTCCCAATCCATCAATGTGGTGGAACAATGGAAAATGAGGTTAATATATATTTTAAACCCTTCGTATCAACGTGATACTGGCTGTCAACGTATCTCGCTGTTCCTATGATTTCTAAACGAGTCAAACGGATTATTTTTAGACGAATTGTTCATTTGGGGAGCAAGTCGTATCTTAAAATGACCATTAAATGAATTCTTTTCCATTTAGTTACAGGTGACTTTTCGACGACAATTGGATGCACACAATCTTGAGGCTCGGAACAATTGGCTCCCATGAGGACGATCCTCCAAGTCGAACGTCTTCAAATCGCCTTTTCTCATACTTATGTGCAAGCATGTGGGTGAGTGCGCGCGCACACAAACACAATGGAAGAAGGAAAGAAATAGGTACCCTGTGACTATGCACAAGTGACAAAAACATACGAGGTATGGGGCGTTGCATGGACAATCCAAGCAAACGTCTGCGTATACATATGTGTGTGTGTGTGTGTGTACACGCATACATATTATGGACGCACAAGCGACGGTCGAGTCTCTCGATGCGGTGTACCTTGACACGGATGGCTCCCTGAATCACCCGCGACAGGCGACGTATATAGATATATATATATATATAAATGCATGTGTGCGTGTGTAGATATGACGCGTACAGAATGTACTGTATGATCGCCTCGCTATCAACACACGCCTACCGCGAGCAAATACGCGATTCTCGTGTTGGACATCGAACAACCGCGGGAGTTCGAGATATATATATATATATATATATATATATGCGTTTTAGCATCTCTGCTCTTTTATATATATGTATATATTCGAGCACTATCCGGTGGATGATGACTCGATGAATCCGTGTGCGATTCACGATTCCTCGTCGCGCCACCGCACGGTTGCCATCCAGCAGCATAGTCGCATAAGGACAACAAAGGCCTGCACAAGTGCGCAAGTTGCACCGAAACACAGATAGGAGTATACAAAGGATACCTCGATAGTATACGTTTGAATAGGTATATGTGTGTGTGTGTGTGTGTGTGTGTGTGTGTGTGTGTGTGTGTGTGTGTGTGTGTGTGTGTAAGCGTGGGTGTATATCAACGGGGATGGAGCATGAACGCGTCGATAAGCCATGCTCGAGCAAGAGACTCATAGTCGAAGAGCAGTGCGGTTTTGGATCGTGGCAAATCGTTGCAGAAAATTTCGCGCGTTCTCAATCGATGTCCTCGTTGTGTATGCTTCGAATGATTCCCGATCGAACGGTGAAAACATACGTTTTCAACTTTTTCTTTATTTTTTTTAAATTAAATTTTGTGCGAGCATATCGATAACGAACGGATCACGGGTCATTCGGTCGTCAACGATGAATTTAATCGAGGAGTGACTAAGAACAGGAGAGATGTGTTCGATTCTGTGAAAAAAAAATCGCGAGCTCGGTGCGCAGGATATCGCAAATTTGAGGGATCACACTCTACGCGGTGATGAGAAAATTTCTGATTGGTCATTTGGATCCGTCATTGTATTGCTTATTGCCGATGACCTTTCATGTGTTTCAGTAGTGCTTGATGAAGAATGAGAGAGAGAGAGAGAGAGAGAGAGAGGGAGGGAGGGAGGGAGGGAGGGAGAGGGAGAGAGAGAGAGAGAGAGAGAGAGAGAGAGGGAGAGAGAGAGGAACAGAGGTAGCACGAAGTGCACAGAGAGAAAAATACACGAACGTGTGCTTGTGAGATTGGTGGTTGCGGTTAACATATGTGCATAATTTATGCAGCGACTAAAATATCATTAAGCAGTATTCTAGTTTAGGCAGTAAATATGAATATAAAATATTATTGTCCACTCAGGGAAATATAAAATATGGTTAAAATGTTAAAAACACCATATATTTCTCTCAGTGTGCTGCGAGAAAAAAATTTAATTGGTGACAAAAAGGCAAAATTTAGTGTGGGGAAAAAATCGTAGAGTGTGAAACGCATGGTTTTGGAGGGAAAATAGTTTCAAAATACTAGTTGTAACGTCGGGGGGACGAGAATGGGGCGCTTCCGACCTCTGCCTGGCCCTCCCTCGTTCCCTCAAATGATCGACGCGCTACGCTATGTATTATGAAAGCATATATATATATATACCAGAGTCTGTGCAAGGTTTTGTGCAGAGTTTTAGCGAACATCAGAATATAATCCAGCAGGAATCTAAAGGCGTTGAAACCTCTGCATCACGCCCTTTTGTTGACAAGTTTTCAGATATGCATATATATATATACATATATATATATATATATATAAACGCGCGCGCACACATACACACACACACAACTCGACGTATGGATAAATAAAGCTTTCAAGCAGTTTTCGATCACGTATCCTCTACCGTGTTTGTGGATACATGTACACTAATATATATATATATATCCCTTGCCCGAGCACGTCACTCTATAGTTCCCTGTCTGCGATTCCACCTCACCCTCCCCCTCGTAGCTGTTCCGCCACCCCTACCCGCCTCCCAATACCCGAGGGTGGCGAGTGTACTATGCGGTTGGAAAATGTCGAGCCTCGACATATACGTGCGATTTTGCACGAAGAGACGGACGGACACAGACAAGAGAAAATGAGGAAGAGAGGGACAGAAAAAGAGAAATACTGAAATAAACAGCGATTGGCCACATAAACAGGTAATAAAGACAGCTATCGACATGTCCTCACCTCTCTCTTTCTAAGATAATTCAGCCCGTACATTGTCAATTACTAGGGTAGCAGCAAATGATTAGACTGCTCGTATATTATTCCAAGACAGCGGATGTGCGGTTGGCTCTCTGTATGCGTAAATATATATATATATATGTATATGCGGAAGTATCGCAAGGGAATGCGCGTTTTCTAGAAATGGGATAAAATAAGGGGTAGTTTGGTCGCCGAAATGCAGTGTACAACCTCATCACCTAGCGCTTATCTATAGCTTCGTTACTAACGTATTCATCAGCGTGTACATGCCTGTTAAGCTGGTAAACAAAAGAGCCGCACAGGCCCATCTTTCATCGCGCAACGAATCTTGCATCGTTGCACGCTAAACATGCGAGTGAAGCATTGCTGAGGGAAGGGATAGCGATTGGCGATCAGGAAGCCAACAAAAGGAAAACAGCCGTTGACATAACGGCTTCAATATCCGAGAGGATATCGTACCAGAAAAACTGCTAATCGTTAGGACTTGGACGTCATAGTGCCCCGAGCTTTGTGCGTAGGTGTGCATACGTAGTGCGGGTCTGCACGGACGAGGGAAAAGTGATGGCAGAGCTAGAGAGAGAGGCAGAAAGAATCGACGCCTTTCCTCCAGACTTTATATCCAATACGAATAGAAAACTAACCATAGAAGAATGCATTAAGCTCGTCGTGCGTTGAACAATCCATGATGTACGCGGTAGAATGTTTCTCTCTCTCTCTCTCTCTCTCCCCTTCTGCCACGCCGCTGAGAGGGGTTATGCAGATATTGGAGGGTAGGGGGACGTTGGAGGGTGAAAGGGTCCCTCCATTATGGCTCTATAGATGTGAGTCTATGTGTATGTATTTGTAACGTCGAGGTGCACCCCTATTATTAGGAGGGTTGCCATGCACCCCTGTCAGTGTGCGCCTACCTGATCTTATGGGAAATCCATACCCAAGGGTACCTCTATATAATGTACAGTCGAAAACGCTTATAACGACATTGCTTACAACGACGAATCGGCTATATAGTCGGTACTGCATGATCCTTTCAATGTCATTATAACCGGTTTTGACTGTGTATATGCGCGTACATAACGTTTGGGCTCGCTCTCCCTCGCTGAGTTTCCGACGAGACCTGCAGGACCGACCAGTCATTGGCATCACCCGGCACAGAAAAACGCAGTTTATTTTCGCAGTACTTCGCTTAAGGACATGGTTCAGATGTCCACTCGGTAAAAGTCTTACGGTCAAGTTTTCTCCTAGACGCACCACATTTCGGACAAACGAAGAGAAAGACACCGTGCGGAAATTGAGTGCGACCTTTGATCGGGCCCATTTTAATTTTCCTTCACTTTATTAAGGCCCTAGTCTGGAAGCCTCACATGGGCAATCAGTGGCCGGTCACACTTTGCTACCGAGGGTCATTGAAGGCAAAATAACCAGGGCCTTTAAAATTGCCTCAACAGTGCCTCATAAACAATTATTGCCGCCATATGCGTACGTGCATGTGTGTGCATTGTGAAAAAGAAATGTGTTATTTCAATACATTTGAGGTTTAGAATTCTGTCGCATATTTTTACACGTTTGATCTCGCGTTGTTGCAATGAACGCACTGCATGCGTGTTGTTTCAAGGCATCACAGCTCGTCTACTAAACGCATAGTTTAATTATTATATTTAATCAATCTCGATAATTATTATGCCACAAATTCTTTAGTTAAGCAATTTATACTGATTTGCCCCTATAATAGCAAAGTCTAGTAGTATTGGGGACAATCGCTACTAGGGAATCTACAACTACACCCCTTCAAGGCCTTTACATGGTCTCCGTACTTAGACCATAGTATTAGTCAACCTACCTACCCTACCATTCCCGAATAGGGGCGCGATCCGGCTCTTTTACGGAAAACCACTATGGAATCCATAAATAATCTATTGAAGGCCCGGAATTGTATTAGGCATAGCCTGCCAATTTTCCACACGGGACGTTGTTCGTCGCTCAACAAAGTGGAAGGTGTTTCGTTTGTTTTTTTTTTTCCGAAATATCAACCATGTCGGAAAACACTAAGAATCTTCAAATCAGCTATCTCTCTCGCACTCATGGCCGCTCGGTTGATGTGACACATGGCCTTAATATTCTTTTGGAAACCCCATAACGCGATTTTCCTCTGGAGTATCAAAGAAAACGATTATAAGAAAGACGTAAAAAGGACGATTCTGATCGATTCTGAAGAAGAGAAAGATGATGAATATTTTGTCTCGTCTGTTGTGGTCCGTTCGATCTAAGTTGTACTGGTAAAGAATGCGTCCAGTGCACTGATTGCAGGAAAATCATCCCACGTAAAATGTGTCACTGCAAACACCACGTTTTACGTGTGCAATCATTGCGATAGTGATTATACCGATTGATTACTCTGTGGTTCAGTTTCTTTTTTATGTTTGGTTACTTCAAGTTGATTTTTATTATTGTTTTTAAGATTAAAATAATTATATTTTGAAGTTGAAGTTCAAATGATCTATGTTTTTATTATTGAGCTAAGTATCTAAAGATTGTTCAACGCCTACATATTTTTTATTGAAAAAACAATGTTTCTGATGATTCTCAAAATAAAAGACTGATTAGCAAGCCTGTCTCGTTTTGTTTCATTTTGTCTCATCTTACCCCTTATGGTGTAACAACTAACCCCTGGTGCAAGGCCAAAAGTTACACTGTCATTTTTTTTTAAATTAATGGCTAATAGTTGCGTCAAACTCACAATTAAATAATGCATTTGTATTGAATGTTTATTAATTCCTTTATATAAAAAAACATATAAAAATATGTGATCATTCGAAATACGACATGGAGTAGGTAAATTTGATTAAAATGTCACAACCAGCCTCAGTCTCCTTGCCGTTGAACGCAGTTGCTCAATAACCGGATTTCCCAAATTCAAATGTCATTTGTCCTGACGCGTGCGTAAGTATGTTTTTTTTTTTATACTATACTGCCTTTCGCGAAAGCAGAAAATCTTCGGAATTTGGGGCAACGAGAATCGACGGTTTTTTTTTCGTGGTAGTTGCGTCCTCCACGTGCTGTTCCTCTGAGTATAAAGAAGTACGTAATGGGTCTGTCTTCGATTCTGGGTCAAGGATCGATCCTTTGGACCAGGGCCGCGGAGACATCGCCTTTATTGCTTCGTTTTATTGCGTGACAAGAAGAGGGACGCTGCTAAAAAAAATTGCTGCACACGATGAAAATAATTTCGTAAAATTGCATCGGTGGTATCATCGAATTGAATATTCCGTAAATTTATTACGTTTCATCGATTTAAGTGATACACGCGGTTTGGCTAAGAGTTACGACGCGGCAAAAGTGCCGATGATTGTCTCTCGATTTTACGGAGGTAAAGTAATCCTAGGGACCCTATCGAGAGCCGACTCCACCCTTCCTGGCTCGTATAATATCTTCCACTGGTATCCGATACGATTTTGCGGTGCCTCCGTGGCGTCCGAATGACGGCAACTTCCCCCAATTCTGACCTCGATTTTCCTTATCCCGCTGAAACTTGTGCTCGCACTCCCCAATTTTTTACCTCCCCCGTCAAGGTGTGACTCATCCCGTTGCATTTCTCTCTCCTGCACTTTTCCTTCCCTCCCACGATGTGTGTAGTGACTCATTCGTGACGATCGATACGTTTGATTTTGATAAGAGTGTGGTATCCGTCTCGATTTACGATCCGAGCCGATATAACTCATCACTTCGACGTGATCCCTTTGTACGATGAAGGGACGCGCAGTGCGTTTCATCAATCGCGATGATACCCCCGGGGGGGGGGGGGGGATTGTTCAGCTGTTCGATATGCAAGTAGCAGCAAGCCTAATTTGTATCGTCGATTATCGATGAAGCTTTCCTTGTCGATCATTTTGTAAGTTAATCCTTTAATGAGGGATCCATACGCCTCATTAGTGCCCAGATTGATTTCACGAGCTTTCCCATTGCTGTGAGACCGTAAGCTTACATTTACATACATATATAAATATATATATATATATATATATATATATATATCGGTATATATGTACATAATATGTAAACAGACGTACTGGATAATGCAGAGCGGCTACGGTTGCTTTTGTGGCCGAGACTACAACAGACGATGCACGTATATTTGTATGGTTGACAAGCACGTATCCAATGCCAGTACATGCTCCACAATTCTCTCTCGTTCACTCTTGCGTTGGATATAATAATAAGCGATCCCGTGCTATAGGTATACATTGAGGTAGATTGAAAACCTCCAGAGGTATAGAAGATATCAATATTTTCCCATCGATTCGAAAATTTTCGGGTGTTAGACGATCCCCAGAAAAATTACTATCGGAAAAATCCATATGATATGCAGTAGAGAGTCTAATAAAAATAAAGGTGTTAATAAAAAATTTTAAAATAACCACTCATGCTTTACAGCGTTCATGAACAATACACATCCATTAACTGGTGGTCGACTATCCATCTACTGGTCATTTCGTCAATTCACTAACGATTTAGTCATTTCGTAACTCTTTTATCAATTTATCCAATATATATTGGTTTGTTCCAGCCGTACAGGTCTTCCCTCTTTTCACGAGCCCCACCCACCTCAACTTTCGATTCTGTCGCCCATTCCACATCCCTCCTCTCTAGATCTCCCATCCACAATTCCCCCGTCTACCTCCCAATGCCCAACCTTGCGGCCGCAGCCAACTTCCCCCTCTGTATCGTATTCACCGTGACATGTCTGTTATGGGCATAGGGAAACTGCGGAAAATCTATACCGATACAGCCGGTCTCAAGTTCGCCTTCCAGTCACGGAACTAGTCGTCTTTCGCTGACAAATATCGAAGAAAAATATTTCACCCCGATCCGCTGGCCAGCACGCTAACCACTAGACCAACGGCACTGGGTTCCAATTTCTCCAATATTATTTTTTGCAATTACTTCGAAATTGTTCTTCCAATATCAGAATAATACCTTTTGTTAGCAATTGAAAACTTTGTTTTTATAATATTGCC
>CAWVQM010000557.1:0-19931 GCA_963932345.1 Ophion ventricosus | reverse complement strand
AATCATAAAGTATGGTTATTATTATATTTTGGTGCTACTATTATTTCTATATTGTATGAATAATAATGATAATAATAAGAATAATAATATTATCGTACGTTATTATATATTAAGCGTATATGTGTAAGCATATATAAAGTATGGTTATTATTATATTTTTTTTGCTACTATTATTTCTATATTATATGGATAATAATTGGAATAATAATATTATTGTACTATATTATATATTAGGCATATGTTTTAAATATATTTTTCATTATATTATATTTAATATGTTTGTTATACAATATTTTTGTTTATTTATTATTTTTATTATATCAATTATATAATTTTTTATGATATTAGGACTTAGAACTTCCGCAAGCGAAGAATGTCATCACGGCGCACCGACATATGTGGCTCCTCCCACTGCCCAGTACCATGTTTTGTAAAACTTCAAAAAACATTATCATGTTCAATAAAGGTCGCTTAGTAAGCATACAAAATTTCAACATTCTATATTTAATATTTTTCGCATTAAATATTGGTGAAAAATCCAACATTTTTTGGCCCGACCAAAGCAGAAACCTTCCTTAATCTGTATGAATGCTGTGATGTTCGATATCAGATTCAGCAACAACAACAAAATTACAAAATAACAGCATGCTAAACTTTGATTATCAATTTTTCCTATTTTTTATTGTACACTATTCTACGAGTAGTATATAAAAAAATGAAATTATTTCGTTTCAATTTTGCTAGCAACATTGAAAAACAGTCTACTGAAGGTCGATTTTAAAAATATAGTTTCGTGTAAAAAACGCGTTTTAAAGTTTGCTGCGTCCCGACCGCGCTTCCCGAGCGTACTCCTTATAGTTTCTATAACTCGGCTAATTTTGTGAGTCTCATTAAACGCGTTTCACAAACGTATTCAGAAAGATCTGTAGGATAATAAAATAAAATTTAAAAACAAACGATTTTTTTCAAACTTCTAGACAACAATACTGTCTCGAGTATATATTCCAAATATACTTTTTATTAACTATTGAATTTCAAGTAACAATATACTATCCAATAATAATAAATAAAACAACAAATATGCAATAAAAAGCATATTCTTACCAGTAGATTTTTCGTTTCGAGAAATGCTTCTTCCCGGACTTACACCTTATTTCTTCCCAGGATCTCTAAAAACCGTGGTAAAAGAAAAATTGACGAATTGAATCCACCTGAAAAAAAATGAAAGCTACAGTATCCCATAATAAATCAAAGGCTCGTAAATTAATAAATATAACAACAAATATGCAATAAAAAGCATATTCTTACCAGTAGATTTTTCGTTTCGAGAAATTCTTCTTCCCTCACTTACACCTTCTTTCTTCCCAGAATCTCTAAAAGCCATTGTAGAAGAAAAATTGACGAATTTACTCCACCTGAAAAAAAATGAAAGCTACAGTATCCCATAATAAATCAAAGGCTCGTAAATTAATAAATATAACAACAAATATGCAATAAAAAGCATATTCTTACCAGTAGATTTTTCGTCTCGAGAAATTCTTCTTCCCTCTCTTACACCTTCTTTCTTCCCAAGATCTCTAAAAGCCATTGTAGAAGAAAAATTGACGAATTTACTCCACCTGAAAAAAAATGAAAGCTACAGTATCCCATAATAAATCAAAGGCTCGTAAATTAATAAATATAACAACAAATATGCAATAAAAAGCATATTCTTACCAGTAGATTTTTCGTTTCTAGAAATTCTTCTTCCCTCACTTACACCTTCTTTCTTCCCAGGATCTCTAAAAGCCGTTGTAGAAGAAAAATTGACGAATTTAATCCACCCAGAAAAAAAAATAAAAGCTACAGTATCCCATAATAAATCAAAGGCTCGTAAATCTATAAATATAACAACAAATATGCAATAAAAAGCATATTCTTACCAGTAGATTTTTCGTTTCGAGAAATTCTTCTTCCCTGACTTACACCTTTCTTCCCAGGATCTCTAAAAGCCGTTGTAGAAGAAAAATTGACGAATTTACTCCACCTGAAATAAAAAACGGAAAGCCACAGTATCCCATAATAAATCAAGGCCTCGTAAATTTCCAACGATTTCGAGAGAAACGAGGAAAGAACGTGAAGATAAAAAAATTACGGAGTGTTTATAGGTAGTGCAGCATCTATATATATATTGTATATATTATATATAGAACTGGAAGTAAAGCGTCGAGGGATACGATACCATCCATGTTCATCATCGTATAATATCGATTCGAAAAAAAAAGAGATTGCAATAAAAGTGGAGATATATCGTAACGAGTGTACCGATCAGTGGCAATCGACACCGGATATAACAGAGTCCCCTTACCCTTTCCGGATTCGTCGGTCTGCGCATATAGGAATGGGAGATTCGGTGCGGAGACGAGGCGTGGTTTGAATTAATGTCACAGAAGTACCCGGGTGACCCAGTGCCACGGATTGGCAGCTGGTTTCTATTGCCTGAGGCTCATTCACACGATGCAGCACTCATCAGGCGGCACAATCCCTTCGTCAGTGCCGGCGATGGTCGTTGTTCCAGAATCTGGCAAGGGCGATAGAGAAGATGGGGGGGGGGGGAGAGATTAAGGGGCTATTCTACTGTGAAGGCTCAAAAAATGAGCTATTTATTAATAATGTTTTTTTTTTAACTGTTGCATGTATCGGTACAAACATTTTGGCTCAAAGGTGCACTCTTATAGAAGAGGAAACAATTTTTTTGTTGTTGCATATAAATGTATATTTATTTAACAATTTATAATCGTGTGAAGTCATGAAAAAAAAGTATTTCGCTGGCGTTGATGATTCGAGCTCTTCAGGTAATCTGAAACAAAAAATTCGAAAAGATTCTTAATCTGTATGAGTGTCGCTATCGCCCGAACTAGAATTATTTAAAAATATACATTTTTACTTATACTTTCGTCCGAATTATGACGAAAAAAGAGCGTGTTTTTCGAACACTTTTGCAAAAAACGACGTCATTTTGTTATTTTGCAATATAAAATAATAATTCTAGTTCGGGAGATAGCGACACTCTTATAGATTAAGAATCTTTTTTAATTTGTTGTTTCAAATTGCCTGGAGAGTGCAAATCATCAACGTCAGCGACATACTTTTTTTCATGCCTTTACACGATTATCATTTGTTAAATAAATATACATCTATATGAAAGAAAAAAAAAATTGTTTTCTATTCTGTAAGAGTGTACCTTTAACCCTTCATGGTCACCCTGGGTAGAATCGACCCGTCGATCAATTTTTAGCGTAAATATATAATAGTTCCCAGCTTCGAATGGGACTGTATTATATCATATATATTGAAAATTTACGGAACTATGATTTTTTTAGCAAAAAAAAGTATCTTTCTTGCATTTTCACCTCTTTATGAATTATTTTTAACATTTCGCCATTTTATTTCTTATAAATAAATTTTTCGTACATCATCTGGAAAGTTCAAAGCATGTTCCCTAATTTTTTGAACCTCTTCGAGCGGATAGTTTGGTCACAATACTTTTTTGAAAACTCACTGGGTAGGATCGACCCAAGTGTGACCACCGCGATTGAATTTGGAAGTGTGACCAGGAAGGGTGAAGCGAAAAAAAAGTTTGTACCGATACATACACCAGTTTTCGAAAATAAACAATTATTAAAAATAGCTTATTTTTCGAGCCATCACAGTAGAATAGCCCCTTAAACGAGAGAGACAAAATGTCAGTTTATCCACAAGACCTGAAGGGTTGAAACTTGCAAAAAAAACAAATTACATTCAGACACTTCGTTCTCCGGTTTCTTTGCCTTAAATATTGATACCGCGCATCCGGTAAAAGGCTTTCAAAATTAGCATAGTATCAATTGAGCCAACGGTACATAAGGGCGCCGGTGGCCTGTTTCCATTTTGACTTCAAATGGCTAAAATACTCATTACCGCGCTATTTGGGTAAGTAACTTTAATTACGGACTTCGATTAAGCATCTACGTACGCTAATTGGATTTTAGTTAATTACCCACGCTCAATACGACCGCTGTACACATCGAATGTTTCTCGCGTAGTTTAAAAAAAGACAAAACAATTTGCCATAACGCATTCGTAAAAAGGACTGCGCGGAAGAAAAAAAAACGCAAGATTAATATATAGGGTAAAATTACGCAATTGCACCATTCCTATCGTGTGCTCGTCAGAGATGGGCATACCTAAATTACAACGTAATTCAATTATTAATCTGGTTAGAAACTAATTAAATTAAAAAATAATCCCATTGAACTGTATTTCATTACATGTTTATTGTAATTATTCAGGACATATTATGAAATATGTTATAATGTATTTAATTACAAAGTAATCTTATTAAAATGTATTCAAATACTTTAGTAATTTAATTACTTTGTTACTAGTTATGGTGTATTATAGGAGAAAATATCATTTTATCCTCTAATGTTGGATTTAAAAAAGTTATAAATTATGTCTCGTTTGAACGACAAAATCAAAATATTCTTTAGCTATTATTTAGCAAATCGGTTTATTCGAATTACTATATAATCGATTAATTTGTAATTAAATTAACTTTCAATTAAGGCGGGAAAACACTTTACAATGTTGAAAAAATCGATTTGTAACATTTCGAAAGTATAATATACTGAGAGTAGACTGGAAAATCGAAAAATCTAAGTATGAAATATTTACGAAGCTATAGCACATAGTCGAGAGAGCGCCGGGGCCGCATATTGTGAATAGGGAAACTTGGAACGCGATTATCTCGAAATTGCATTTTCAAAAACTGCTCATGTTATAGCTCAAAAAGTTATTGATCGATCTGGCTGAAACTTTGGGGGTTTCCTCACTATAACATTACCGGAAGGATGTACCTAAAGTTTTAAGGTTGTCGCGTAAATAAATTACCTTTTTGCGGTAAAAATTGTCGAGAAAGTGGTCAAAAATATAAAAATTTGATTAAAAAGCCTACTTAATTTTTAATTTTATACTTTTTTATATTTTTATAAGTATATCCTTCCCCTACATGCGTCAATAATGGAAAAATATTTTCGATTTCTGTTTCGGATCAATAGAAAAAATCAGACAAATAGAGCACTTTTCGATATCACGCAAAAGACGACTAAAGGAATACCTAATAACGCCGCCATTTTGTTTTGTTAAAAAAAATGAATACTTGAAAATTGTAATAAGATAATATCAAAATTTAAAAATGTTGCGATTATTTTATCACCTTTAAAAAAAATCATGGCAAATTACTCATTTTTGGGCGTCTAAAGGGCCCCCCCCCCCCCCTAAGTAATTAATTACACTAGGTACTTGTGGTAATTAATTAATTAAGTAATCTCTTACAAAGTAATTCAATTATCAATTACAGTAGTAATCGTAATTGCTAATGTAATTACATTTTGCCCATCTCTGGTGCTCGTATAGATATTCAACAAATTTTAAACATTCGCGTCCATTGCGGTTCACTTTATCGCATCACTTTGAAACATCGTCCATTGAGAGCAATCAAAAGATCCCGGGGAAATTGCAAACGTGTCGATATGCGCATTGACGATGTATGCAAATCCTCCACCATTCCTCAAGACCCTCCACCCTCCCTCCATCCACCCCCGCCTTTGCCATTCCAACACCATCTCCTCGGTAATCCCCGCTTCGCTACTTCTTTCTCTCCTCTCTCTCTCTCTCTCTCTCTCTCTCTCTCTCTCTCTCTCTCTCTCTCTCTTGCTAAATCGTATTTTCGTATATCATCGCCCCGCGGTCGTTTCCAGGACCATGACCGAGAGGACCAGCGCTACTCCGTGCCGCACATACGGCACCGTCACCCAATAATCCACGTTGGTTTTCCGGTGTACGGAGGAAGGAATAACCGGAACTCCAGGATGAAAAAGGGTGGCGTGATGGAAGAGAAGGACGAGAAATGAGCGGTGGCGGAAGGAGGGGGGAGAGGGAGGGAGCTGCCCATATATACGCGACGACGTTACGATAGAATGGAGCAGACGAGAGAGCGCACGATATCGATATTGAAACGTAAAAAAGATTCAATCAGTCGCAAAGTTTCTGCGCCAATCAATCACTCGAGCGCTCGCTATGGAGAGTGATTCTCGGGTTGGAGCATCCGATCGACCAAACAGTACATACTATATGTATTCTATGTGTGTCTATATATATATATATATATATATATGTGTGTGTGTGTTAGAGATCCGTCAAAAGAATGTTAGCACCCTCGTGTGCTTCAACGTTGGCCTGCCTTTTGTATCGTGTGGGCGTCATCTCGGGTAATGCAAGAATAAGATACACAGAAATCACGAGTCACACCCAAGTTCATTTCATTATCTTTTTAAGGTATTACTGGATGGACCGGCTGGCAATAAGTTAGTCCAAAACGGGCGAATCGTGGATTTACAAGTCTAGATCATGTCGTAGATGTTTAGCTTTACATATAACTAATTTAACAATTAATTAAGACTTAGAAATGTTAATTTTACACTTTTAATAATATTTGAAGTTAAATTCGATGATATTTGTGTGTGCTTGACTGAGGTTTTGTCAGTAACTGTACATCTGTTTCAACTGTCCAACATAAAAAATTTCTCAATTTTTAAATTTAATTAATACGTTCAGATCATCTTATAATTATCAATAATTACCCAAAAACTCAATGTATATTGATTAATAGCAATAATTAGTTTTCTAATTATTGCTATTAATTCATCGTTAAATAGGGCGATACTGCTCATTGCTTTAATGAATTTCTCGATAATTACTCAGACGATTTATTTGAAACTTAGCATAATCAATGGCTTGATCCTAAATCTTCATGATAAAATATTTTCCGAATTCACGGCGATTTAGTTCCATTCGTTTTGCAACCATTTACGTTTGCAGAATCTGTTTTCCCATAAGCGACCGTGTTAAATTCATATGTTTATACCTACTAAATTATTTTGTGAAAAATTCTAAAACAATTCATGTATTATTATGCTATCGAGAAATATCATTTTTAAAATTTTCAAGAATTTTGGCGATTTTTAAATATCAATCCTGTAATACCTTAAGGACTGATTCTTTGCTTTTCTGAAGATCGTTTCCAATGCGACCGTCCAATCCGCAGTCTTAGTGATCTTCTTTTTCTCTCCCTTCATCTGTCAACGTCGCAATCATCGTTCCGCTCGTACACTGGTCAAGGCCTTCATTACTTGCCTTGATCGACCTATCTACTCTCTTCTACCTATATATACAGGGTGAGGCACATAAAGTGTTACAGAGCAATAGCACTCAAACTATTGATCATATCCAAAAATGTTTCAGACAAAAGTTTCAGTGTTCGAGAAGGCCGTCATACTGGACCATCCTTTTTTTTACCGGTGGAGGCGCTGAAGCTACGTGAAGGTCAACTCCATTTCTTTAAATGGAACCATGTATTTTTTTTTCGATGACATTATTACCGATTTTAACACGAATTCAGCGACCTACAACCCAAGGTCATTCTAGTCACGCAAAGTATGAAAATAGTCGAAAAATCGAAAAATATCGGAATAATCACTTTCAAAGGATCCACTAACCTTGGTTTGGGTCTACCTACAGAAGATGCTCGAAGTGATGACCCTCGACTTGTAAGCACTTGTTAATTCGCTGATGAAAAGACCGTCTAACTTCAGCCAACATTTGTGGTGTAATTTCGGTACATGCTCGACGTATTCTTTCTTTCATGTCGTCAGGCGTGGTAGGTGCTACTGCCATTACGCGTTCTTTGACAAAACCCCATAAAAAGTTCATTTTCGCGATCCGATGTATTCACATTAGAAGGTAATGCGTGACTAACTGATATGTCAACAGAAAATACGTACTTGCTGCCGATAAGAAACATTGGTATCGTAAGAAATGAAAACATCGATCAAACAAGTGTTTACAAGTCGAGGGTCATCACTTCGAGCATCTTCTGTAGGTAGACCCAAACCAAGGTTAGTGGATCCTTTGAAAGTGATTATTCCGATATTTTTCGATTTTTCGACTATTTTCATACTTTGCGTGACTAGAATGACCTTGGGTTGTAGGTCGCTGAATTCGTCTTAAAATCGGTAATAATGTCATCGAAAAACAAAAATATGGTTCCATTAAAAAAAGTGGAGTTGACCTTGACGTAGCTTCAGCGCCTCCACCGATAAAAAAATAGGGTGGTCCAGAATGACGGCCTTCTCGAACACTGAAACTTTTGTCTGAAACATTTTTGGATATGATCAATAGTTTGAGTGCTATTGCTCTGTAACACTTTATGTGCCTCACCCTGTATATACATACAGGGTGGATTATTTAACGTGACCACCCCAAATATCTCCGTTGCCTTTAGAGTGACGAAAAAAATGTCAGGAGGTAATTTGATTGATTTCGAAGGGCTGATACAGTGGTGAAAAATTCATTTTTGTCAAGGTCATATTTTTTGCGTTCTCAAGGTCATCAATGGTTTTTCAAATGGGAACATGTTTTTTTTTTTTTATTAAGACGTTGTAGTTGATAATCAGACGAATCCAATGACCTATGATATCATGACGTTGAAATGATTTTTCACCAATATACACGTGTAAAACGGGAACGTTTTATTTTTTTTCCGAAAATTTGTATGGAACATTTTATTTTTCCTTAAAAAAAAATCCTAAAGTATATTATTTTTTTTTTTTGGCACGATAATTTGAAAAACACGAAGTGTGCAAATACTTTTTTACCCACTGTACATTAACTTATTTTTCAGCTCTGGTGTTTTGAGTGAATTTTTTTTCTTTAACGCGTAAATATTCAGTACAGTCTGGACAATAACATTTATATCTTTTTTTTTTCTTTCAAATCTTGGATTTTGAGTGACGCTCGAGTCTCCTTAATATCATCCTGTTTGCCAGAACCATCTGTACCGTTTAGTCACGCAGCAAAGCCAGCACATTGTTCAAACAATAATAACGTCATTGTTTATCAATATTTGTAAATAAGAAGAAAAAAACCTCAAATGCCGCAAGGCTATTCATCAATAGTCCGTAAAATCCCAAACGCGTCATTTCAATACTCGCATCGGAAAAAAATCTTGAATGTCAATTTTTTTTCGTTTTAGGCTTCAATACGAAGGATCTACGAGTGAATTTCGTAAAAAAAAAAATCGGACAAATCAGTCATCACAGTTATATCACCTGTACAGGTAGATACAAAAATATATATCCACATATTCACGTCGTTATCTCCATACGACGTACATGCATAATGTCACGCGACATAAACATCGCGCAAGGGGTGTATAGGTCTCGAGGATGCACCGTACCCGGAGCTTTCCGCGTATAGAAAAGTGGATGGCGGATTCTCGCGCAGCTACGATAACGTACGTCGCGCGCTTTCGGCGCCGAAATGGCCGTGCGACGACGTTATACGGAGCGTATTACGCGCGACGATTCGACGCACTGGGTGCCGATGGCGCTTGCGGCGGGAGACCTCAGTTGCGGCTCGAGCGTCGTGAGGAAACTCGAGCTTTTACCGCAAGCTCGTAAAGCAATTTTGTCCACGCGATAACGCTACGGGAACAACGATGTTGCTTCTTCGTTGGTGAAGTGGAAGATAACGAAATCCAAAAAAGAACAAAAAAAAAACAAGAAAAAAAACAAAAGAAACTGGCCGCGAATGAAATTGTAACGGATCGATTGTTCTCCGATCGATAATCGGGAAAGATTTTTTTCGGCCGAATGATTCTGTAATCTGGCAGTGAGGATTGTGTCGCGAAAAAAAGGATTACGAGCTTCCGGAAAGATATTGAAAGCTCGCCTCATCGATCGTACCAATCGAGGCATCGATTTTTTTTTTTTTTTTTTCAATATACGTGCTCTTTTTTTGTCGCGACGAAAGTGCTGAAAAGTAAATGCCCTCGTGATCACTGGGAATTATAAATAAATAAATAAAACAATTGTCCAGGATACGCGGAGAAATAAAGTTTCATTGGATAGCGCGAGAGCGAAGCAAAGAAAAAAAAAAGATTGCCGATTCGTCGTATGATCGTTGTGGGTGCGGGTGGCTTGATAAAGTGTTTGTGTCAAGTGTCACTGCTATGCAATACTGTATTATGATCCTTGTGTGATTCGAAAATCCCGCGCTCGGAGAAACGACGCGTGTGAGATTTTATAAAGGTGTCTCGGTTTGTACATACGGGCGTCCGCGAAAGAAAACGAGGAATCATGAAAAGTACAGCGCGTCGTCGGCACAATCGTCGTTATTCTCTTGCCCACCGGCTTTTTCTTCCTCTCGTTCTCGCAGCCATTGTCGGTAAGCGATTTATACGTTTTTTTTTTTTTCATGATTCTCGACGCGACGGCATTTTTCTTTGTTTTGCGGCAGGGTGAATTTTTAAAAAATTTGGCGGCGAAGAGAAATTAATTGACGAGAAAAATGCGACGATGCGATAAAACGATGGAAATTAATGATAAATGATCATTCGGTGACGAGTGGTGGCTGGAATAACTGGAGGAGGGAAAAATTGAACTTTTGGAAAAATCTGCACTGCTGCGAAATTTTCCTGGAAAATAGTCCTGGAGGACCATTCTCCTGGACTGCTAGGAGCGGAGAATAATCCTGGAGGACCATTCTCTTGGATTGTTGGGAAAGAAAGATAGTCCTGGAGGACCATTCTCCTGAACTAGACGAGAGAAATGCGAGAGTGTGATAAAACTACGGAAATTAATGATAAATCATCATTCGGTGACGATTGGTGGTTGGGATAACTGGAACAACGAAGTTTTGAGAAAGTTTGCGCTCCTACGATTGCTTTGTGTTCCAAAATAAATCCTTGAAGACATTCTCCTGGACTGCTAGGAGAAGAGAATAATCTTGGAGGACCATTCTCCAGGACTGCTAGGAAAGGAGAATAGTCCTAAAGGACTATTCTCCTGGACTGCTAGGAGAGGAGGATAATCCGGGAGGATCATTCTCCTAGACTGCTAGGACAGGAGAATAGTCCTGGAGGACCATTCTTCAGGACTGCTAGAATAGGAAGGTAGTCCTAGACGAAACTCTTCAGGACTGCTAAAAGGGGAGGATAGTTCTGGAGGAGCACTCCCCTGGACTGCTAGAAGCGGAGAATAGTCCTAGACGACACTCTCCAGCACTTCTAGCAGAGGAGGATAGTCCTGGACGACACTCTCCAGCACTTCTAGCAGAGAAGGATAGTCCTGGACGACACTCTCCTGCACTTCTAGCAGAGGAGAATAGTCCTGAACGACATTCTCCAGCACTTCTAGCAGAGGAGGATAGTCCTGGACGACACTCTCCAGCACTTCTATCAAAGGAGGATAGTCCTGCACGACACTCTCCAGCACTTCTAGCAGAGGAGGATAGTCCTGGACGACACTCGCCAGCACTGCTAGCATAGGATAGTCCTGGAGGACCATTCTGCTGGACTGCTGGTAGAGGACGTTAGTCCTGGAGGGCTATTCTCATGGACTACTACGAGAGGATTATAGTCCTATAGGACCATTTTTCTGAACTGCTAGGAGAAGAGGATCGTCTTCAAGGGCCATTCTCCTGAAGTCCTACGGACGTTTCCCAAGGATTGCAAAACAATCCTTGGGAAAAGTCTGGAAAGAAAATTCCAAAGGGAAAAATTTGTGTGTGTGTGTCAGTAGAAATAAAAAAAAATGGGTCAGACGTGGATAATTTCGTTGTTTGACCATCGAGTGCCAGCGTGAATCCAATGACCATTTCCCTCGTTCGTCGAGTTACAGAAATTTTCAGTTTTCGGTGTATCAGTAGAAACGGGCGAATTGATCAGACTCGGATACCTTCGTCGTACAATGGATTTCCTCTGAATCCAACGCCGTTTCTCTCGGTTCTCGATCCACGAAAAAGTTCCAAAGAATTTTCGGTGCGTCAGTAGAAGCAATGAAAATGGACCAGACGCGAATCGTCGTTCGACGATGGATTTTCATTCTGAGTCAAAAAACGATGTCTCTCGCTCGTCGATACGTGCACACTTCCGGGCACTTCCGGTCATCTCGTGAAAAATGACGACCTTTCTGCCGATTTTTTTTTTTTTTTTTCGAAGATGTTGAAAAAATATACTCCTTTTTTCGCGGATTTGGAGAATGGATGGAAAGCTTTCCCCAGCTCCTTCCGTTTCCGGAAGGATTTCTCCGATCGATAATTCATCCTCATCGATTGGCAAGAGAGGGAGTTTTTTGTTCATAGTGTTTCGTTATTTCACCGAAACTTCGGGACTGCGCGATACGACGAGCCGTTAACTATCAATCGTACATTAATATTAATCCACGAGTAACTTAATTAGCAACTCGGTCAAAAATTTCGTTAAACAATATAACAATATATTCGTTGAGAACTTTATCAATAACTATCGAATGCTCTCCACCACCGAGCATGTATTTCCGGTTTGACACGAAATTCCATAAAACTACCGGAACTTCGCATACATCGATGGAAACGTGGAAAAAACGAAAACTACCCCTTTGACGTTTCGTGCATTGTGTAGCCCCGTAACGGATTCGTGAAATTTTGCGCCCACACTTATACACACACACACACACACACGTACGAATCCACCCAAGGACTTATCCATGCGCGCAGAGAGTAAATTCCGTAACAGAGACGATATACACCCCAAGAATTTGTTCGTTCGAAAAGTTCTCGCTAGAAGCGAGAGGCTCCTATACGACAGTAAATCCGGTGCTGCCAGGCTTGGTACGCTAAAAACTTTTCGGCGTCTTTGTCGCGACTGAAAAAAGTACCAGGGACGAGGAGGAGAAAGGGAATGAAGAACGGTCGTGAAAAGTAAGGCCGAGTTTTTCTTTGGTCTCCAACCAAAAACGCTATTCGAACGAAAGAGTTTCTTCAGAAACATTGGCGAGCAAAAGAAACGACCGCACTCTTTTGCCTCTCTGCTACCCTTCTCGCCTTTCGAGATTCGATACGTTTTTCCAAACGATCGAAATTCTTTGAGTACGCTCGGAAAGAAATTGCACGAAGTCAAGCAGGGGGTGGAAAGACGAGAGTCTATCGCGTTTCTTAACGTGTACACTCGGGAAAAAGTCAAGTCGCGAAATTGACTATCGAAAGAGCCGGAAATACGTTCTCGCTCTCAAGATTCCGCAACATCCGACGTTTCGTCTCTTGGGAGATTACGAAACTCGGAGCACTCTGCTCTTCCTTTTTATGGAACTGTTGTAATTTTGTCGGGTCCGTTTTTCGCCTGTCACCGGAAGTCCCGACACCTACCTTTCGTCCGGTTACTCTTGTGAACCTTCGATTCGAAAGATCATTCGTGAAAAAAAAGGATAATTCATGAAAAAGAAAACATATTTATCGGGTACTCTCAAGTAGAATTATCGTAACTATTGTGGAACAATGAATTTTTGGAAACATTAAAGCAACGGTTTTCGACGAGCTCTTGACTGACACGTTTTTTATAACGTCTGATAAACTTTACTTGACAAATATCGATAATTGATCGGTGTAAAATATTTTTGTTCAATAACCGAAGATTTGGTGCGCTGGCTTTTGGGAAAATTACTTTCTGTCTGCGGTATAATTTTTTTTTTGAAGTACAACAGTTTTATTGATATCAATAATTATGAATACTTGATATATAACGTTGCTGGATTAAATGTTAATAATTAAATATTGCATTTGCATGCAATATTGAATTTTTACGGTTCATTAGATGCAATCAATTTTAAAAAATCGTTTTTAAAAAATTTCGGTATAAATTGTTGCTCATGAAGCAATAGGACTTTACAAATATCGGTTCATTTATAATTACGAATACTTAACGTATAATATTTCTGAATTAAAAGTTAATTCTATATTGCATTGACGTGTAATATTGAATTTGGGCCGTTTTCTTAGGTGCAATCAATTTTGAAAATCGTTTTTAAAAAATTACGGTATAAATTGTTACTCATGGAGAACCAGCATTTTACAAATATCGGTTCATTTACAATTACGAATACTTGACGTATAACATTGCTGAATGAACAGTTAATAATTAAATATTGCATTTGCATGCAATATTGGTGCAAAATTGATAGGTGCAATCAATTTTGAAAATCGTCTTTTAAAAAATTACGGTATAAATTGTTGCTCATGCAGCACCAGCAATTTACAAAAATCGGTTCATTTACAATGACGAAAACTTGACGTATAACATTGCTGGATTAGAAGTTAATAATACAATATTATATTGACGTGCAATATTGGATTTTGCCCGTTTCATCAGGTGCAATTAATTTTGAAAATCGTTTTTAAATAATTGCAATATAAATTGTTGCTCATGGAGCACCAGCATTTTACAAATATCGATTCATTTAAACCTCCGAATACTTGACGTGCAATATTGAATTTTGGCCGTTTTATGAGGTGCAAACGATTTTGAAAATCGTTTTTAAAAAATTGCGGGATAAATTGTTGCTCATGGAGCACCAGCAATTTACAAAAATCGGTTCATTTACAATGACGAATACTTGACGTATAACATCGCTGGATTAAAAGTTAATAATTCAATATTGTATTGACGTGCAATATTGGGTTTTGCCCGTTTCATCAGGAGCAATCAATTTTGAAAATCGTTTTTAAAAAATGTCGGTATAAATTGTTGCTCACGGAGCACCGGCGTTTTACAAATATCGGTTCATTTACAATTACAAATATTTGACGTATAACATTGCTCAATAAAAAGTTAATAATTCAATATTGTATTGACGTGCAATATTGAATTTTGGCCGTTTCATGAGGTGCAATCAATTTTGAAGATCGTTTTTAAAAAATTGCCGTATAAATTGTTGCTCATGGAGCACCAGCATTTTACAAATATCGGTTCATTTACAATTACAAATATTTGACGTATAACATTGCTGGATTACAAGTTAATAATTCAATATTGTATTGACGTGCAATATTGAATTTTGGCTATTTCGTAAGGTGCAATCATTTTTGAAAATCGTTTTTCAAAACTTATGGTATAAATTGTTGCTCATGGAGCACCAGCATTTTACAAATATCGGTTCATTTACAATTACGAATACTTGACGTATAATATTGCTGGATTAAAAGTGAATAATTCCATATTGCATGTATGTGTAATATTGAATTTTGACGTCTCATGAGAGGCAATAAATTTTCAAAAGCGTTTTTTAAAAATTGCGTTACAATTAGTTGTTCATGGAGCACCAGCATTTTACAAATATCGGTTCATTTACAATTACCAATACTTGACGTATGACATTGCTGGATCAAAAGTTAATAATTAAATATTGCATTTGCTTGCGATATTGAATTTTGACGTTTCATTAAGTGCAATCAATTTTTTTAATCGTTTTTACAAAAATACGGTATAAATTGTTGCTCACGGAACACCAGCATTTTACAAATATTGGTTTATTTACAATTATGAATATTTGACATGTAAGGATTCTGGAGCAATAGCTTATAATTAAAATTCGCAATTATATAGACGTGCCCAAAAAGCAACGGACCTCTCTCTCTCTTTGTCTATTTTTTTTATCTCTCTATCTCTCTTTCTATCTCCGGCTCTCGTTTTTCGATCTTTTCATACCTCGTCCATCCCGCAACAGACCGAGCCCTTCTTCAACCCCTTGCAAGCTCATTTCAACGAGATTCTCGATGCTTATCGGACAATGGTCAATTTCGATTCGTGACCCAACGCAACCGATACACCATGTCACGTTCGCATTCTTTTTTCTCCTCTATTTGCCCTGCTCGTTCTTAAGTCTCTCTCTCGGTACTGGCCTTTTCACGGTGATCGGAAAAGCAACAGCACGGAATAGAAAAAAAAACGGTTGCATCGAGACAAATCTGTGTTCTCATCTTTTATACATCGCCGAGAGAATTCAGCCAGTCGTTTTTTTTCCCCCTATTTTCACTTCGCCAATCTCCGCTCAATGTAACTCAAGCCGAGCTCTCGATAACCCTTTCAATCAGCTTGACGTTAATCCAACGCGAAAGAGATCCAAGCAAATGACACGATCGCCGTGCCTTTAGCCTCGGGAATATTAATGGGATCGTGAGGCATGCCGGGGAAATTGAAAAAACTCGGATTATCAACGACAAGTGTGGAGTGCAAAAGTAAAAGAACGTTACGCAAAAGCCCGCAAGAGCATAGGAACAATCATTGGAGTAAATTTGAGAAAAAAAAACGTGAAAACTGAATTATTTTTTGAAAATATTTATTCGGCAAAAAATAAATAACTTGAATTCCAAAAATGGGGGCTCGTCGAATGTTCATTTTTTTTAACAATTTTTTCATTACGAAACTGAATTTTTTGTAAAAATGGCCACAACTTTTCTCGCAGTATTAATCCGGAGTGAGTGCGCCGGAATTACGAGCAATTTTTTTACCAGTGAAAAAAAAGATTGATGCAATTCGAGGTGCGTTGGCAATCGTAGCCACCCCCGCGTGTATTTTCCATCGTGTGGAGGCGACTTTGTCAGCGTTGCCGCGTATTAAAAACGCCGTGTGTGTAGTCGAGAATGTACAACGCATAAGCATACACACGTCGTGTCGAAACATAAAAACCTTGGATCAATCTTTTTACGACATCGGAACACTGTCGTATAAAAGTTTCATCAATCAAACACGACGCCATGAATTGATATCACCTCCGATCAATCTGCGTAATAACAGCATTTAAAAAAAAACGAATTCTTATTTTATTCCCAGTTTCTTCAACTTTTTCAAAATTATTTTCACTTGAATTTATTTTATTTTATATTTTTTCATTAAAAAAATATTTACTCAATATTATTTGATTTCATGGAAAATAAATCTTCTTATGTTGTATAATTTAATTGTATTTTGAATCGTTTTATCATATATCTTCATTGTTTCATATTATTTTATTAAACGTTTACGAGATTGAAATAAAAATTCGGAAATTGAATTATCTCATAATATTCATCAATTATTATAATAAAAAATTCGAATTTAATTATCAGGCTGCACCAGTCCCATTCCTACCCGAATAAATTTGAATAAATTCCGTTTAAAAATGATGAATATTTTTAATAAATATTGAATAAATAAAAATGTATTTACAAAAAGAAATATATTTTACATATAATTAATGTATCGAAATAAATTTGAATAAAATTTGTAAAAAAAAAAATTACATTTATTCTCACAATTTTTAAAATAAATTTTCAATAAATTGAATGTTTTTTACACAAATAAATATATTTAAAGACAAATAATATATCCAAATGAATTTGAAGGAACTGTATTTAAATAAAATTCACGTTTATTCTCCCAAATCGATACTTCGAAACACAAAAAAAAATCCACCAAAAATAATTCGTTTTCCATGCATTTTTAATCCCACTGCAAGGATTCCGAAAGATCTTACTGTCGGCTCTGCTCGCGTCGGCACGGATCTAAAATAAAATCGCCAAATCGGATAGTAGGAGCTGGAAAAAAATTACGATTGCTTTTACAGCCTATAAATCCGGCGTTACGTATGAAGCGAAAGAGAACGAACGTAACGGGGCGGAGGGGGGGGGGGGGGGGGGGGAGCGAGGGAGGAAAAATAAAAAGAAACGTGAGAATAATATAAACCGTGAATGGCGAGCGTCATCCCCCGTAACTCGGTTATCCGGCGCTCCTCACTCGCTCGTTCGTAAGAGATTTATACACGGGGATAATTAAAATGTCACGCGGACGAATAATGTTGATGGGACGTTGAAAAAAAAAACAAAAAGTTAAGAATACACCCGCTGTATTTACGGCGTCTATATTATGTATGTGAAAGCTGCGCGAGAGCGTGTAAATTTTGCATGTAACAAAACGTCACGCGAAATACGCGAGGCCCTCAAAAACGAACGAAAAATCGTCGAAACAAAATTGCCGACAGCTCAAGTGCTCTTTCGTCAATCGTTTAACGGATTACGTGGATTTAGAAGCCAAAGAAAAAACATATTTTCTCTATTTTTTTTCAAATAATATATAAATTATTTTATTTAAAATATCAAGCACGTAAAAGAGCAACATTTCAACAATATTTGAAAAACAATTTATCCAAAAATTTGGGAAATTCAGCCGGTGGTACTTGGTTTTCGGAGACCCCTCAAAAAAAAGTGTCCTCGTGGTGGTCAGGATAACTCATGATAGCTTTATCTGAAATTAAAAAACCAAATTTTTTCTGTTAGGAGACAAGTATAGCTCGTGATTGAACGAAGGATTAAAAAAAAATTGAAATTTAAATTTTTGGCAGAGTTGTATGCAAAATAGTTCAATTTTTGGTACAATTTGCACTACGTATAGCCTTGTAAAATTAGTTGTAATAGAAAAAAAAAACCTTCGTTCAATCACTAGTCAATGCTATTTTGAAGAAGTATGCAAAATTTCAATAAGATCGGTGCATTAGTTTTTGAGCAATCGTGTCCACCGACTTCAAAAATAGTGTTTTGAGAAAAATGCGTATACCTGCGTCGCTCCCGGTCGGTATTTCCCAACGGGAGGAATTCCCAAAGGCTCTCTCTCTCCTAGACTTTTACTCCGATTGACTCAAAACTTTGGAAGAATATTCTAGACATATTGTACTATTAGATAGTAAAAATTAAAAAATGGAATTTTTGAAATTTTCAAACCCACGTAATCCCTTAATTCCCAGCTATTGCTCAAGCTCCGAGAAAACGATAAAAAAAAACCCTGCATCACGAGGCTGCAAACAGCTAAAAAAATTCATTTCCACCAAAAAATGTGATTCAATCTGGCAAAAATAAATGTTGCAAGGATGAACGATTGTAATGCGGAAAATCTCGTTCGATCCTCGAACGAAAGGATGTTGGGAATTGGATCGTGAAAAATTCGTTCTCTTCGTTTCTCATATCGTGAAAGCAGGGTGCGAAAAAAATCCAAACCCTTCAATTTCTCTACGAAAAGACGTATATTTTCGTGATGAATCTTCAGAGTCTGGAAATAATTTTTTTCACTCCTCCTGATCAGTAGTACTTTAATTATTCCGGAGTTGTAGTTGGTTCGGCCTTCGCTTAATCCGTGGGTATTATTTGCATTTTAAGTAGTCAATTTTAATGACATCCCGGTTTTATAGCTGTTGTAGTCATTGTTCATTTGTGAGGACGTCCTTTTCTACTTGCATCTCGTTTTATGTTGAGGGTATTGAAATTGGAATTGTGAAAATTAACAATTGATTCATAATTTACTAAATTATTTATATAATCAATAAATCTCTCTCTCTCTCTCTCTCTCTCACTCCCCCCCCCCCCCCCCTCTCCGTCTCCCTCTCTCTCGCTGTATGTCATCGATGATACGCACTACAGAGTTCAACTATTTCCGTTCCTATATTTTATTTTTTTGCACAATTATTTATTACGTGCTTTGACTTAAATAACCGTGCAGTGGTCTTATTTTTATCGTATTTTCGATCCCACCTACAGCATTTTCGATTATTTCCTATTTTCATTTTCGTTTAATTCCCTTTTAATTTATTTACATTTCTTCCCCGGGCTGTTGTGTACACAAATTTTATGATTTTTGGTTATTCATTTGCCTCTAGGTAAAACCACGAAATAATAAATCTAATCAATCAATGAATCAATCTCTGTCTTTCTCGCTACTGGAATGATCTACATTTCCATTACCCAGTACGTCATCGACGATATGCACTATAGTACTTAATTATTTACATTTCTCATTTTTATTTTCTTGCACAATTATTTATCACGTATTTTGAATTAAATAACCGTGCGGATATTTTATTTTTATTGTATTTTGGATCGCACCGAAAGCCTTTTCAGCTATATTCCATTTTCATTTTTATTTAATTCCCTTTTCGTTTATTTGCTTCTCTTTCCCGCTATTATGCATGAAAATTTTATGATTTTTTGTTCTTTATGTCTAATCAATCAATCAA
>CAWVQM010000556.1:0-24751 GCA_963932345.1 Ophion ventricosus | reverse complement strand
ATAAAATAATTATGATGGAGAGCAATGATAAAGAGTAATGATAAAATAATTATGATGAAGAGCAATGATAAAGAGTAATGATAAAGAGTAATGATAAAATAATTATGATGGAGAGCAATGATAAAGAGTAATGATAAAAAGTAATGCTAATGAAGAGCAATGATAAAGAGTAAGGATAAAAAGTAACGATAATGAAGAGCAATGATAAAGAGTAATGATAAAATAATTATGATGAAGAGCAATGATAAAGAGTAATGATAAAAGTAATTATGATGAAGGGTAATGATAAAGAGTAATGATAAAAAGTAATGATAAAGTAATCATGATGAAGTAATTATGATAAAGTAATTATGATGAAGTAATTATGATAAAGTAATTACGATGAAGTAATTACGATGAAGTAATTATGATAAAGTAATTATGATAAAGTAATTATGATAAAGTAATTATTATAAAGTAATTATGATAGAGTAATTATGATAAAGTAATTATGATAAAAAGTCATGATAAAGTAATTATCATAAAGAGCAATGATAAAGAGTAATGATAAAATAATTATGATGAAGAGCAATGATAAAGAGTAATGATAAAAAGTAATGATGAAGTAATTATGATGAAGAGCAATGATAAAGAGTAATGATAAAACGTAATGATAAAGTAATTATGATAAAGTAATTACGATGAAGTAATTATGATTAAGTAATTATGATAAAGTAATTATGATAAAGTAATTATGGTAAAGTAATTATGAGTAATTATGGTAAAGTAATTATGAATAATTATGAAGAAGAGTAATGATAAAAAGTAATGATAACGAGTAATGTTACCAAGTAACGATAACAAGTAATGATAATGAGCAATGATAATGAATAATGATAACGAGTAATGATAATGAGCAATGATAATGAATAATGATAACGAGTAATGATAATGAGTAACGATAACGAGTAATGATAATAAGTAACTATAATGAGTAATAATAATCCCCTAAAAACGTCGATTTTTTAAACAAGTTCCGCTTTAGAATGATATCTCTAGGGTAAATATATTTTTTTTTTATTGAATGAAAAAAAAAGAATATAATTTAACGCAGTAATATAATTTTTTGGAGAAATAGGACTAATTTTTATAGAATTTTCTTTTTCTGCAAATACAATGAGAACACACATACACACATTTCCATTTTTTTTTCCATTTGTTAAACACCAATATTTTCTAAAATCTTACTTTTAGTGGTGAAAAAAACATTACGAATTATTATAAAATAATATGTATGTATAGATATATATCAAATTGCTCGTGTACTTGGGTACTAAAATTAAAATCCTCTGTACAAAAGTTTGAGCTCGCGCACTTACAGCTCACGCAATGTGCATTAAATCCGCTTCGTCGAACGAGCTCGAGCTTTGCACTTCCTTCTCTCTCACTCGGCAATACACGATACCTCGAGGCCATTTTTCTTCTTCCTTATTACTCTTTTCTTCATTCTTTTTTTTTTCATTATTTTCTAACATTTTTTTCTTCCTCCACTGGCGAGCATTAGCTCCGATATCCATAACGCTCCGGGGTGCATCTTCGATCTCGCTGTCTTTCTTCCACGGGAATGAAATGTACTATTTTTGCGAAGTACAAAAGTGCACGTCACGAATTACCGCGGTCATTGCGTTATTTCCATGAGCGGAACTCGCGGTTTATGACACCGTCGATCGGGCTATGCTCAAGTAATTACAGAGAGAGAGAGAGAGATAGAAAGATAGAGAGAGAGAGAGAGAGAGAGAGAGAGAGAGAGAGAGAGAGAAGAGAGAGAGAAAATGGAAGTGGCACAATGTAAAGGGTCTGTAATTTCGAAATCGATAGGATATTCCATTTTGGTCGTGTGTGAGGAGAAGAGCAATAAAATATTCATCTTAATCTCGATATGTGAGATGAAAGGTCACAAACATATATGTACATATGCATATTATATATATACAGAGTGATTCACAACCACCAGAATTCCCTTGGTGAGAAAGAAAATGCATTATATCGTAGACGTGTCATAAAAAAAAAATGTTATTACCCAGACCATAATTCTGTGCTAGGGCGAACAGGAGTTCGCAAAATAACATTTTTAATCTTCTCTGTCCCTTTGCCGCAAGCTTAGGCCCTTAAATATTGGATCTAGGAAAAAAATTATGGAAACCAAAATTGTTAACTATTTCATTCTCTATAACTTTATTTATAACTATTATTGTCCTAAAGTTAATAATAAGCGAGATAATGCGATAATTGTACTTTACTGCTTTTTTTACGTTTAACTAAAAAAATATTCATCGTGCGGTAAAAGTTGTAAAAATCAAAGTTGTAGGAAATCACATTTGCAGCAACTTTAGTTTTTATAATTTTTTTCGAAAAGTTGAAAATAAGCGAGTTATAGAGCAAAAACGATTCCTCCACAAACGCCCCCTTAAACAATGGCGCAGTAGTTTCCCACGGCCGAGGCTCTTTTTTTCCTTCAAGCATTAAATAATAAACGAAAATGATTGAATCGTGTTAACGATTTGCAAAGCCCCGCGTTTATTATTTTTAGCGGAAAAAAAATGTTGAGAAAAAAAAATTCAATTGTCCGAAGGTGGATTTGAAGACGCGCCTGATTCGGCTTGCCCGCTCCGCACGTGAGCAACTACTGTGCCGTTCTTTACTACTCGGACCTGGAAACGCGAATATCTCGGCCAACTTTTGTCGCATGACATTTTTCAAAAAAGCTTTTTACTCGCAATTACACACCCTGTATGCTCCCAAGTGGAACCCTCATTGTTTTGTCACCCTGTATATATATATATATATATATATACATATATATATATATACCGGGTAATACACCCATATGAAAAAAAACATTAAAATAAATCACGAAGATGAGGTCGTACAAAAAAGTGTTTCCTACAAAAGTTTTATGGTTTTAAGGGGGACATCCGATGGCAATAATTTTTTTTTTTTTTAAAGCGTCTACGAGATACCGCGGTACCTTTCAATTTTTCAAATAGAGAATTTTTATTTTTTTGAAAAATAGCTGAATTTTAGACGAATACAACGAAAAAAATAAAAAATTCTCTAGCTCAAAAATGAAAAAAGTTATGGCCGTTTGAAGTTTTTGGACATTTTTTTTTGTACGTACACGTATGGAGTCTTTAGTTCAATTATTCATGTTCGAGACTCCTAGAGATAATTCGAGATGTACGAAAACAGAGAGAGAGAGAGAGAGGGAGAGGGGGAGAGAGGGCGAGAGGGAGAGAGGGCGAGAGGGGGAGAGAGAGAGAGAGAGAGAGAGAGAGAGAGAGAGAGAGAGAGAGAGAGAGAGAGAGAGAGAGAGTCGAATAAAATAATTACTGCAATCGAATATGAAAAATAATTGAATGTGATAATAATGTAATGGGAATAATATCCTAATTACATTTATATTCGAGCTCCGGTAATTCGATCGACTCGAATGGGAGCAAAAAGAGCGGGGAAAAGTAACGTTACGTTGATGAGCCATTAATACGAGAAATGATAAAAGGTAAGGCTACCTTAATGATAAGAAATTAATTTCAATGCATTTTTGAGGCAGCGATTACGAGTTGTTTAACGACGTACGGGGGGGGTGGGAGAGGCGTCAATGAAGAAGAATTAGTACGAGTTTGACGAGTGGAAAGATTTTTGAAATATTAGGCACATTAGGACTTCATTCGAGTTATTAATTCGAGTTATTAAGTTTTGGATGAATTGAGGTGAAGATTTTTTCAGCGGTTTTACTCAGTGGGATGAAGAAATAATGGACGAAGGCATGAAGAGTGTTTGAGTTGAGAAAATTATCAAATAATTGTCAATATTAATTATTAAAATAATGATAATCATTGGATAAACAATTATTGAGCAAATTATTAAATAATTGATAGTGAGGAGTATAGTAATGTGTTATAGTTCGCTGAATGAATAAATAAAACTATCAATTTCCATTTTATTTCCATTTTATTTCCATTAACAATGATCTTGATAAGAAAAAAAATAATGCAAACACTATACCACTAAATAAAAAAAAATGCAGAATATTCTCTCTACGAAAAAAAATAACTATTTTTATTACATTTTTCAAATTCGAGCAGGACGGGAAAAAACCTTCTAAATTTTTATACAAATAAATACAATTATCGGTTATCAATGAAACCAGCTAGACAACCAAATTTCTTCGCTAATAATTAACTCAAAAAATAAATAACTAAAAAACAAACAAAAGTAGAACAAACAAAAGACTTCTTCAACTTAAAAAACAAGCCCAAACAAACCCAAACAAAATAAAAAGTAGCAAGACTTTCAAATGAAAAAACCAACAAAAAATTTTTAAAAATAATTTAAAAATTTTTTTTAAATAAATTTTAATAAAATTTTTAAAAAATTTTAAAAATAAAAATTAAATTTTACGATTTTTAAAAATTTAAATTAAAAAAAAAAATCGTAAAATTGCTACAAATGAAAGAAAAGCCAAAAAAAAGAAAGAATGGCAAGATTTCTTAAAAAAACAACCCCAAACAAACCCAAACAAAATAAAGAATAGCTTTAAAATAAAGACTTTTTTAAATGAAAAAAACAAACCAAAGAAAATTGAAAAAATGGTAAAACTTCTTCAAATGAATAAAAAGCTAAACAAAACCCAAACGAAAGAAAAAAATGGCTAAATTCCTTCAAATAAAAAAAAAATCCCGAACAAACCCAAACGAAATAAAAAAAATTGAAAAACGTCTTCAAATGAAAACTAAATCCAGACAAAATAAAAAAAATAGCAAGATTTCTTCAAACGAAATACAAAACCCAAACAAACAAAACCAAAAAAAATATTTTTCTTAAATAGCATAACTTCTTTGAATGAAAAAAAAAAAACCAAAAAAAAAAAAACAAAAATAGCAAGACTTCTATAAAAAAAAAATCATTTTCATTCGATCTTTCGAATTCGGCTTGAACAATTCCTCCAAAATGTTGTCACAACTATACTATGAGTCTTCATGGTGGTCGTCGATTACGAGAGGTACGGGCGCCATTTTGCGAAAAATTCCGTATGTTTCGTGACGAGTAGCCCTTGGTCGAGGGAAAGGGAACAAAGGGGCCGAAAAAGTAGCCGGGGGTGTATAAGCCGAAAAGGGACACGAATTTTTCCGTTCATTCGTTCGTTTTCGTACGAGGGCCGAAATGCTTTTGTCGACGAGGGAAGGGTGCGGGGGTGCGAAGGGGCTCGACGCCCCTTCGTCCTTACCCAAATGTCAGCTCATTGGTGGAAATACGAGGAACTCTGACACGTAGCTATATCGATTATTTGTCGTCTATTCCTGCCCAACGATAATAAGCCAGCTCTCCTATGTCACACATTGTGTGTCTGCGTGTGTGCTCGCCAAATGGTCACTTTCTGTATACAAAAACTCGGGCTTTACCATATTTTGTGAGATACTCGAGGAGGTGTGGTCTCTGGCGATTTCACCGCGTACGAAATTACCCGAAAACACCTCCCATATTTCGCAGCCAAATGGTCGCTTAATTAAGGCTTTTATTCAAAATATACGATTTTTCTATCATTTGTTTTTCATTCATTTAGAAAGCTGAAAGTATTTAAGAATTTGAAAAAATTAAATTCATAGTGAATCTTTTTTTGTACGACATTTTTTGTCATTCTCTGGCTCGGATGGTTTTAATCCAAAAGCAATTTTTTCGTATAAATAAACTGCTGGCCAAAAGTTTGAGTACACCAGTGGAAATTTCTTGTCGCACGAAAAGTTAGATAGCGGACTCAAAAATAAAGATAATGAAATTTCCCAAACGGCATTTTAAAGAGGACAAATTTACCTTCATTGTGCTTTTTTAGAAAATTTTTTACAATTTTTTTTGGGCCCGGTACGCCTTTTTGAAAATGGCTATTTTTCAGTTTTTTTTTTTTTGCACGTCTAATACTGCCCGCATAACTTCTGGCGAATTTCTTCGCTCGTTTTTTCCATGACAAACTTGAAGAGGGTGGCAAAAACTACATTTTCTTTTTTTAGAAAGTTTCGTACGATTTTTTTTCGCCCCGGTATTGCATTTTTAGTTAAAAAAAGACATGTTTTAGAAAAATAGGCGTAGTCCAATAACTATGGGGTTTCGAAGAAAACGTCAAGAGGGTAAAAAGTTGCATAGGTTCACATTGAAGTAGCGAAAATTTTTTCAGAATTTTTTTTGAAAATTTTTTTTTTACAATTTTTGGCCGGGACTCCGATGAGTTGAGGGGCTCCATTTGGGAATTATGGGGTGTAGGAAAATCTATCAAGAAAGAAAATTTGTTTAGTTTTTCATTTTTAATTAACTACAATTTTTTCAGAATTAAAAAAAAATTATTTTAACAATTTTGTCAGAATTTTTTAAAATATTATTTTAACAATTTTTTCGACTAGAACTCGGAGAATCATCCTCGGTTGAGTTTTTCGGAGAATTTTTTTGAATTTTTCCTGCTCCAAAAAGTTTTAACGTGTAAAATTGACTGAATATAAAGAACTTGGTATTAAAAAACGAGGCATGTTTATTACTGTACGCAATCATAAGGCATATCATATCGAATTATCGCGAAAAAAATGAATATATCGATGAATATGGACTGGCCAGCGCAAAGGCGATTTTTTTTTAACGAAAAACTCGTATAGGTACAGTAAGAGACGCGATTGACTATTTTTTTGCGTCAAAAAACAAGTTCAAATTTTAAAGTTTTTTCGTTTTTAATATTTGGTCTTAAATCCAATAGGTCTTGAGACACAACAACTGAACCGAGGATGATTCTCCGGGTTCTAGTCGAAAAAATTGTTAAAATAATATTTTAAAAAATTCTGAAAAAATGGTTAAAATCATTTAAAAAAAATCGAAAAAAATTGTAATTAATTAAAAATGAAAAAGTAAAGAAATTTTCTTTCTTGATAGATTGTCCTAGACCCCATAATTCCCAAATGGAGCCCCTCCGCTCATCAGAGACCCGACCAAAAATTGTGAAAAAAAAAAATTTCAAAAAAAATTCTGAAAAAATTCTGGCCACTTTAGTGTGAACCGATGCAACTTTTTACCCTCTTGACATTTTCTCTGAAACCCCATAGTTATTGGACTATGCCTATTTTTCTAAAACATGTCTTTTTTAGCTAAAAATGCAATACTGGAGCGAAAAAAATCGTGCGAAACTTTCTAAAAAATAAAAATGTAGGTTTTGATACCCTATTTAAGTTTGTCATGGAACGAACGAGCGAAAAAATTCGCCAGAAGTTAAATGGGCCGTTTTAGACGTGAAAAAAAGCTGAAAAATAGCCATTTTCAAAAAAGCGTACCGAGCCCAAAAAAAAAATTGTAAAAATTTTTCTAAACAGTCAAAATGAAGATAAATTTGTCCTCTTTAAAATGCCGCTTGGGAAATTTGATTATCTTTATTTTTGAGTCTGCTATCTAACTTCTAGTGCGACAAGAAATTTCGACTGGTGTACTCAAACTTTTGGCCAGCAGTGTACATTAGGGTGGTCATTATTTGGGGTCAAAATTAATTTTACCCTTTCCGCTCCCTAAATCGGTTCGAAATACGTAAAAAGTAACGCTGTAATTTTTTCAGATTAAAAAAAAAATGTTTAACCCTTGACCACGGGGGTTGAAGTTTTCCATTTAAAATACATGGGGTTTTCCTGCGTTTGCAGTCACTATTTTACTGTGGGCCTAAATTTTCTCTCCAAAGTTAAAACGTAAATTACTCCAATTAAATCTTCCTTCAAAAATGAATAAAATAAATTCCAACGGTGCCAAAATAATTCCCCCTCCAATTAAACTGTTAAAAAATCACCCAACTACGATGGAGAACAATCGAGAATGTTTTCGTCCCCCAAATTCAGCGTGAATTCGATCAAAAAATAAAAATAAAAAAACAAAATAAAAGCCCACCGAACGAATCGAATCAAAAGTCTGACTAGTGTGAATAACAGAAGTTTGTCTTTTCACGATTGAAAGGTTTTAACGCGACAAATCGTTCGTACACGCGCGAATCTTTCACGAAGTATATCGCGATACGTCACAGCGCGCAAACTTCGGATCGGAATAATTGAAAAGGGAGGAACTTCGATAAACTCGAAACCATCAAACTGTGCCCTTTTCTCCCGCAAACCAATATCGCCCTATGTATGGAGTATTATCCGGAGGGAAAAGGGTGGGAGGAATTGTTATTGGGATGAGAGGCCATCAATCCTGCACAAACTCGTCACCACAGTACCACAATTTTCTCTCTCTCTCTCTCTCTCTCTCTCTCTCTCTCCTTCTTTCCCTCCCTCTCTCTTTCTCTCTCTCTCTCTCGCTCTCCCTCCATCCCGCGCTTTGTACGTCACCCGCGCGTTTACGCATATTCCTCTCCCGTGCGGAGAGTAAGAGAGAGAGCGAGAGGGAGAGAGAGAGAGAGAGAGAGAGAGGGGAGAGACCGTAGCAATAAAAACAAATCAAGTAGCATGCTTGATGCATTTTTTAGTACTGGCATATGGGCGTGACGGGGTAATTAAAAAAATTCATGCGAAATATCTTTATCCGTAAATTTGGGAGCGGGGGCGGGAGTGACCAGCAGGCGGGGAGTAGAAAAAGCTTAAAGGGCAGATTGCGATCGTAGAATGGGAAAATTGTAACTCTGTGTACAGATTGTCACTGTCAGGGGGAACGAAGAACAATAAAGGTTTATGAGTAAACTCGACTTCGGTCAATTTCTCTCTCTCTCTCTCTCTCTCTGTCTCTCTCTCTGTCTCTCTCTCTGTCTCTCTCTCTCTGTCTCTCTCCCCCTCTCCCTCTCTCTCTCTCTCTCTCTCTCTCTCTTCTCTTTTCTTCTCTTGCTCCGTTCTTGTCGCTATCGCATTTTCTTGTCTTTGTTTTTTAATATTTCTCCATCTCTGTGCCTTTTTTTTATATTTCTCGCTTTTTTCTTTTCTCTTGCTTCTCTCACTCTCTCTCTCTCTCTCTTCCTCTCGCTTTTTGTTATATTTATTTTATTTATTTTTGGCTGTTCGTCGTTCTCTCTCTTTCTCTCTCACTTTTTCTTTGTTCTCTTTTGTTCTCTTTTTCTTATATCTTCCCTTCTCTCTCTCTCCCCCTCCCACCCTCTAGTTTCTGTTTCTTCTTTTTTTCTCTTGCTCAGGCTTCCCTTTTCTTCACTCACTCTGCCTCTCTTCTCTTCTCTTCTCTTGTTGAGCTCTTGTCGCTATCTCCGTTTCTTGTCCTTCTTTTTTACTATTTCTCCTTTTCTGCTCCTTTTTTTCTATCTCTCCCTTTTTCATTTCTTTCGTTTCTTTCCTCTCTCTCTCTCTCTCTCTCTCTCTCTCTCTCTCTCTCTCTCTCTCTCTCACTCTCTCTCTCACTCTCTCTCTCTTTTCATGCATTTTTGGTTCTATCGAGGTTTGAGATTAAGGGTGCAGTAGAGCATAAATGATAGTGCGACATATTAGAATTATTTTTATTTATATTAGTAGCATTATCACGATAGTTAATATTTCATCATTATTATTATTATAGTCATTTTTAGTTAGTTTACTATTATTATTATTGTTATATATGTATATTTATGATTATTATTTTTTATTATTTCGTCAAATTGATATTATGTTAGTATTATCTTCATTATGGTCATGATTATCAGTTTTATGTTTTCCACTCGTATTTTTGTGGTATTAGTTGATAACATTGCTAAACGCGAGTATTATAATTATCATTATTATCATTACTCATTATTAAATTATTAAATCCTGCGACTCTACCTTTAGTTATCTAGCTTTAGTACTTAGTTTCAGTCTTTAGTTTTCGTCTGTAATCAGCATTTTTCTCTCTACTGTCTTATTTCTACTCGGAACTGAAATCCTAGTTCTAGTTCTTTAACTCTAAATTGTCGTTCTTCAAGTTTATTTCTTTCTCTATTGTTATATTATTATAGTTATTTAACTTTAATTTGTAGTTCTTTAAGTTTGTATTTCTTTTCTCTATTGTTATATTATTATATTATTACCCTATCACTATTGTTAATTCTAATTGTATTATCTACTTTGCCCCACAGCTTGCTAGGGCATAAATAAACTATATCAAATCAAATCAAATCAAATCTCTCTCTCTCTCTCTCTCTCTCTCTCTCTCTCTCTCTTCTCTTGCTTCGTTCTTGTCGCTATCGCATTTTTTGTTCTTGTTTTTAAAAATTGCTCCTCCTCTGTGCCTTTTTTTTAAATATCTCTCACTTTTTTATTTTCTCTCTCTCTCTCTCTCTCTCTCTCTCTCTCTCTCTCTCTCTCTCTCGCTCTTTTTTATATTTATTTGATTTATTTTTTCTCTCTTTTTTCTCTTTCTCTTTTATCTTTCCATCTCTCTCTTTCTTTTGCTCAGTCTTCCCCTTTATTTTCCACCCCTCTCTTTCTTCTTTTCTCTTGCCGCGTTCTTGTCGCTATCTCCGTTTTTTGTCCTTCTTTTTTGCTATTTCTCCTTCTCTGCGCCTTTTTTTTCTATTTCTCCCTTTTTCATTTCTCTTGCTTCTTTCAACTTTCTCTCTCTCTCTCTCTCTCTCTCTCTCTCTCTCTCTCTCTCTTCCTCTTTTATATTTATTTTATTTATTTTTGTCTTTTCCTCCCTCTCTCTCTTTCTCTTTCTTTTTTTCTGTTTTATCTTTTTTTCTATTATTCAGTTTTCCCCTTTCGTCTCTACTTCTCCCTCTTCCACCCTCTCTCTCTCTTTCTCTCTCTCTCTCTCTCTCTCTCTCTCTCTCTCTCTCTCTCTCTCTCTCTCTCTCTCTCTCTCTCTCTCTCTCATATATATATGTATTTATATAAATGGAACCATCCACGTGTCGTGGTCAAAAAAAAAAGGAGTAGGCCTGGCAGTGCGTTTGGTTGATCCTCGAAAGCGATTCGGTTTTCTCAAATCCCATTGGCTGTTTCACGTTTTGCGTGACGTAACCAATACAACGTCGTCGCGCCTACTGGTCCATGGCGAGGGAGAGAGAGACGAAAAATGCGGAGGCGGGGGGTGGGGGGGTGGGGGGGGGGGCATAATATCGAAGATAGAAAGCCCACACATATAGGGAATCCTGCAAGGACGAAGCTTCTTTCCCTTTCCGTTTTCCCAGCATCCCCGTCCCTCGCCCCTGTCACTCGATAAAGTCGCGTTGGTCGTTCGTATACGATCAGTAACCCTTGGACCATTTTGTGAAGAAAAAATAAAAATAAAAACCCTGGGACAAGCTACTCCGCTATAATTGTCACGGATATAAAAATAAAAGCCCAATCAATTAATTAAGAAATAGTCGAAGGAGCGAAGGAGCGAGAGAAACACGTGGAAAGGAATAAAACTGATCTTGGAATTAAATTCATCTCTGCTATGAACTGTCGGGGAACAGAGCCAATTTATTTGCGAGTATCTTTTTTTTTTTGGATTTATTTAGTATCAATTAATTGGCAAGAGTGCGAGAATTATTTGTACGTGTACGTGTCGTAATTATTTTTCTCGACTTAGTGCAGTCGATTTTACTCGCGTTAAGGAGAGACGTGAAAAAAGAAGAAAGAAATGCATCGTCGTAACGAGCTACGAAGAAAATTATGGTCCTCTCTCGAATCGTTCGAGTGACGAGGATTCGAATTCTTTTTTTTTTTTTTTTTTTTTTTTTTTTTTTTTTTTTATGGAACGAGAAAAGAAGAGAGCAATAATACGGGAGTGACGTGGGAGGCTGGAAACAAAGGAGAGTAGGGAAAAAATCGGAAATGAAAAAAGAAAGAATCGGCAAAGAAAAGAAAAATAAAAAACGAGCAGAAAAAAATAATTAAAAAAAGAGGAAATCGGAAAAAAACGAATCGATAAACTTTTCTGGTTGAAAAAATAGTGGGGAGGGTATGGTTAGGTAGTAAGCTATGCTGAAATAATATGATGTAATAATAGGAAATTATTTATTAGTTTGTCCAACTATGGAAAAAAGACAAAAAAATAGAAACAATAATGGAAAAACGATAGAATAATATTAGAAATTCGATGGGGACATATAAATCACCGATTTATTGATTTTTTGAACATTGGAAAAAAAGAGGGAGAAAAAACAATATAGAAGAAAATTTAGGATAAGATAAAGAAAAATAATGGGAATAATGTGATAAAAAATAGAAGAAATTCAATAAAAAAAAATAATTGTACAAATTAAATAGTAAAATAGTCACAAATTACGTTCTGATCCTTTTCATAGTGAAAAAAAATGGATAAAATATTTTTTTTAATGAACAAATATAAAAAAATGAATAAAATACGAAACGACCGGAATAAAATATTTGAAAAAATGAAAAATAAGAAGAATAATGCTAAGAATATTCAAGAATGAAAAAAAAGCGTCGAAAAAAAGAATTCTGAAATAATGATAACAATTCAACAATAAAATAATAGTAAAAATTCAACAATAAAATAATAATAAAAATTCAACGAGATATTCGTAAAAAAATCAATAATAGAATTATAGTGCAATATTGTGAAATGTTTTTTTTTTTAGTTTTTTTTAGTTAAGAAATATAAAAAATATAAACACATGAATAAAATATGAAAACGACCGGAATAAAATATTTCAAGAAATAAAAAATAAAAAAATAATGCTAAAAATATGCAAGAATGAAAAAAAAAGCGACCAAAAAAGAATCCTTAAATAATGATAAAAAATCAATAATAGAGTATAATAATTGTAAAAATTACCAATAAAATAATGATAAAAATTCAACAATAAAATAATAATAAAAATTATAGTGAAATATTGTGAAATGTGTTTTTTTAGTTAACGTCAATTAAAAGATTGTGCAATTAAAGGAGCAGTCAATTAGGTGTCAAAATGGAGATAAAAATGGAGGACTTAATAAGAAGAGAGAAAAAAGAGAGAGAGAGAGAGCGAGAGAGAGAGAGAGAGAGAGAGAGAGAGAGAGAGAGAGAGAATGGAGTCAACGAGAAGAAGAAAAGGAACAAAAAAAAACAAGAAAAAAGGGCCAAAAAGGGAAAGAGATAAAGAAAGGGAGAGAGGAAGCGAAAAATGTGGAAAAAAAAAACGAGAGAAAGACTGGAAATAAAAGCAGAGTGGGAGGAGAATTTGATCGCGGCGCGGGCAGAGCTCCCTCGCGAGTACGTTGGTAAAGCCGGCAGAGAAAGCGAGAGGTAGCCAGCAGGCGCCGTGTGTCCGGAGTGAGAGAAACGTTTCGGAGCTCGCCACGAGTCGTACGACGGGCAGCACTCCGTCACGGAGACTCGAAGACGGTGGACGCGGCTACGTTATTTTTACTCTCCATTATAGTTCACTCTCAGACTCGTTCGATCGACGCTCTTTTTTTTCGTCGTTCACATCGTTTATCCTCGAAATGATCATTTTCACAAATGGATCCCTCCCGGAAGGAATCACGAGGACGGGCTCTCCCGTGCCTCGAGGAAAATCATCGAGCTTCGTCACTTCCGGTAACACCCGGAACGATAACATTCCTTCGGTTCGTCGTACGAAAAAGTAACCAGATTGTCCCCCAGTGATCTTCTCGTTCATCCAATTGTGCAAGGAAATATCGCGGTTCGCCAAAAAAAAAAAAAAAAAAAAAATAAGGTAACATTAATTATCGGCAATTTGTTTACCACAGTCTGTATATGCATTGGGTGAAAAAATATTTAGACACATTCGCTTTGTCAAAATGAGACGTAAAAAAAAAAACTTTTTTTTTGCATTTTTTTTTATTGGAGAACTTATCTTCAATGTGAATAATTAATTTTATTGTTAACGTGAATAATTCTTGTTGAAGGAAGTTGCCGGAAAATGAACGGAAAGAAGTGAGGTGTCAATATTTTTTTTTTTATTCATTTTTTAATGATTTTTTTTTTTCGTAATTACTCATTTTATTATTAATTAATAATATTGAATTAATAAGGCTTATTAATAATTCTAGTATTAATTAAGAATTTGTAGTACATTTCAATTTTTATCTTTTTTTTTTACTCATCTTAACGTATATTGGCCCAAATAATTTTTCTATATATGTATTCTCTTTTTTTTTTAAATGATTTTTAGTGATTAGTTATTTTATTATGAATTAATAATGTTTAATTAATGAGGCTTATTAATAATTCTAGTATTAATTAAGAATTTGTAGTACATCTTAATTTGTATCTTTTTTTTTTACTCATTTTAACGTAAATTGACCCAAATAATTTTTTCATATTTTTGTTCTTAATTTTTTTTAATGATTTTTTAGTAATTAGGTATTTAATTATTAATTAATAATGTTTAATCAATGAGGCTAATTAATAATTCTAGTATTCATTGAGAATTTGTACAACAATTTTATTTATATTTTTTTATTCTGTTCGATCATTTTTATTAAGTAGTCATCTCATTATGAGTTTTATTAATTTTTAATGATTAATTTTTGTCAATAATTCTTGTTAATATTCTAGTTAATAATTCTATTTGATAATTAATCATTTTTATCAATAATTCTGGTATTACATAAGTTAAGTATAAATAATATAAATTATATATTGCACGAATTAACTATTAAATTGACAAAACACTATACATTAATAATTTTAATAATAATTGATAACTTGTAGTATATTTTAATTCGTCTTTTGAATCTCTCCTTTTTTCGATTTCGTGTTCATAGATAATTCTTTTTTTTCTGTAGACATACCGTTTCGAGTATTGAGACTAATTTTTTATTGTAAAAATAATACTGAATTCGTCACTGATTAACAGAGGAATAGAAAAAGAGAGAGAGAGAGAGAGAGAGAGAGAGAGAGAGAGAGAGAGAGAGGGGGAGAGACACAGAGAGAGAGAGAGAGAGAGAGAGAGAGAGAGAGAGAGAGAGAGAGAGAGAGGGGGAGAGACACACAGAGAGAGAGAGAGAGAGAGAGAGAGAGAGAGAGAGAGAGAGAAATTGACATACAGACAGAGCAGGCAAAAATAGAGATTAGAATTGCATAGAAATCAATTGGGGTCCGCCCGTGCTAATCCACTGATTAGAGAATCAAGGATAACCATAAATCTAATTATCTCCTATCATTTGCAAGTAGGCTTACAGCATGGAAATTATTATTATTATTAAATACATATATTATTGCACTCATTCTCATTCTTTGTGTTATCTTTCTCATTATTACTCATCTCATTCGTATTATTATTATCCTTATTGCCATTAACGATAATCATAATAGTAACAGTAAAATAAATTAGCCAGAAATAGTTTTTCATGCCAATAATTGCTCAGAGATACGTTTTTGTGTCTCTTCACACTTGTGTGAAGTGAATCGGGCCATTCGTATACCGGGTGTATATATATATATATACACCTACACATACATACACATAACGGATATATATATATATATATATATTGTATGCATACATATTACATATATACAAATTGTATACTTACATATTGTATACATATGTATTACATATGTACATATTACATACATACATATTATATACATACATATCACATAGATACATACATACATTATGCAAGGCTGGAAATCGTACTTCTTATATTTTCTTTGCACTTGTGTGAAGTGGTTCAGACCACATATGGGTTTATGTATGTTTTTATATATACATGCACGAAACCACACACACTTACATTCGCATATACACACACACACACACACACACACACACACACACACACACACACACACCCACACATATACATACAGGGTGTCCCATTGAAAAAACAAACATTAAAATAAATCACAAACATGAGGTCGTACAGAAAAGTGTTGCCTACATAAATTATAAGGTTCTGAGAGGGACATCCGATAGTAATACGAAATATTTTTTTTTCTCAACACGTGTACGAGATACCGCCGTAACTTTCGGTTTTTTTAAATGGAAAGGCAATTTTTAGTTAATTGAAAATGAAAATGTAAATAAATTTCCTTTCTTAATTTTCCTAGACCCCATAATTCCCAAGTAGAGCCTCTCCACTCATCAAAGTTCCAACCAAAAATAGTAAAAAAAAATGTCGAAAAATTCTGAAAAAATTTTAGCTACTCCAGCGTGAACGCATGCAACTTTTTACCCTCTTGACATTTCCTCTGAAACCCCATAGTTCTTCGATGACGCCTTTTTTTCCGAAACATGTCTTTTTTACCTAAAAATGCAATACTGGGGCGAAAAAAAATCGTACGAGACTTCCTAAAAAATTAAAATGTAGGTTTTAATATTCTTTTTAAGGTTACCATGGAAAAAACCGAGGAAAAATTTTTCCACAAACTCTGTAGTTAATTTTTGACAGCCAAAAAATAGCCGAAAAATAGCCACGTTCAAAAGTGCGCACCGGGGCGAAAAAAAATCGTAGAGAATTTTCGAAAAAAGCAAAATAAAGGTAAACTTGTCCTCTTTAAAACGCCACTTGGGAAATTCAATTACCATTATTTTTAAGTCCGCTATGTAAATTTTAGTGCGGTAAGAAATTTCGACTAGAGCGTACTTTTTCGGGTAATTAAAAAAAAAAACGAAAAAAATCATATCTCAATTATCGTGACACTTAGGACATGGGGTCTAAGGGTGAAAAACTTAGCAAATGACCCCCTCAATCCCCCAAAAAATTGTGCCAGTCCATGCGCCAACCACCCTGTATATAGTGTACGCGAAGCTACACTATATACGCGAAATTTAATTACTTTTATTTTTGAGTCCATTACGTAAATTTTAGTGCGGTAAGAAATTTCGACTAGTGCCTACTTTTTTTTTGTCCAGTACTGTATATATAATATTATATTACATTTATGTTTGGGTTTATCAGGCATAGTTGCTGGTCCATGGACTCTGGAGGTCGTAGAGAATTGTTGGCTGTCTAGTAACTATTTCCTAGTAATGTGCAATTCTCTCCTCTTCCCCCTGCATTCCCCTCCATTGACTCTCTCTCTCTCTCTCTCTCTCTCCCTCTCTCTCCCCCACTCACTCTCTCTACACAAAATCGACAACGTCAGCACATTGACGTCACTATAGTGATCTGACGTCTGAAGATTCCTCAGTACTGGGCCACCGAGCAAAGGACAGATTCACTCTACACATATAAACATATAAACTCCACATATATACAATGAATCTTCGTGGTCCACGGATTTCGCCCACTCGCCGAGCAATGAGTGGAATCTGTGCTAAATTCTCCCTCGAACGGTCACGCCACCAGGATCATTTCCGAATACAAACGCTCGGGATAACTCGCTATTCCTCAGTATTGGAAATGTCTATAACCGCAAACCAATATGCTTTCCATCTCTCTCTCTCTCTCTCTCTCTCTCTCTCTCTCTCTCTCTCTCTCTGGAAACAAGCCCTTCCACCCCCACCCCATCCCCCTCAACTTCCCCCGTTGTACTCAAACCCGTACCTCACCTCATCTGACTGCCTCTGTACACAGATCTCGAGCACTCCGAGAATGAAGACCGATGAATTCAACTTGGATTCTCCCTCGGAGAGAAAAAGCACTTGCTCCTGACTTTATTTATTTTTTTTTATACCGTTATGCCAATTAACACGAACGCACTTTCTCCGTCGTCCTTTGTCGAGGCCACGAGAGGCTTTAGCTAAATATATTCCTTTTTTGGCCAGTGGCGTGGGAAGGGAGGAGGGGGGGGGGGGGGGGGGGTGGGAGGAGGATGAACGAAGGAAGAAAACGAGGAACGAAGAGGGAGAAGAAAGACGGTGTCGTTATTCCATTGTCCGAAATAAAAGTTTCATCATTGAAAAAAAAAATTGCGAGAATCGATGAAAAGAATAAAGATCGTTTGGGGGATTTTTTTTTTTTTTTTGGGGAATTTATCTTCTGCTGGAAATGAAGCAATTGATTCGAATCCGGGAGTGACTTTCTCTCCTTTGTCGAAATGGGAGTTCGAGGAGGAGAGTTTTTTTTTTTTTGGAAGGTGAGGTTTTTTTGCGCGGTATTGTCGAACAAGTGAGATGAATTTTGAGATGTGGATGGAGAGACGATCGAGTTGGTGATTTTTGCTAATTTTTGTGGGGCATAATATTGTACGGTGGAAAAAATTCTTCTGGCGATTTTACATTTTAACGTGATTTTTTCAAGCAGTTTTTATTTCCGAATTTTTTGTGTGTCTTGGGCTGATTGTTTTTTAAAGTTAGGGCTAATTGGTAACGATAAAAAGCAGAATGATATTCTTGTGTTATAATATTGTATTTTATAATACAATATATTTTAAAAGAGCTGTTTTTTTTCCATTAATTTCATTGATGATTGAGTTCAAAATTTGATCTAATACGTAAAAATACAATATACAGTATGATATATTATATTTTTAATATAATACTAGTACACAATATAATATAAATATAATATTTGATGCAATGCGTTATAAAATATGTGATATGATTTATTATTTAATATACTGTATAAATATATTGTGCAATATCCAATATAATATATCATCCAAAAATATATCGTAATATATAATATTTATATTTATATAAATAAATACTCTATATATTTTTATATATTGGGAGTACAAATTAATTCGGTCCGTTTTCAAGAGATGGCTCTGGCTGTTATGAATGTTTCATAGTGACAGCTGATTTCGGTGGTTTCCGAGAGGTTAGACATCTGTCAATAACATTCACTTTATATCGCTTTGAGTTCCATTAAAAACCTTGTTTTTTTACTGTGTTGAATATGTCAAATTTTGTGTCAACTAAGCAGCATTTGCGGCAAGTTTTACTTTTCTGCTTTAATTGAAAGAAAAGTGCAGCTGAAGCGCATCGAATGCTTGTTGAAGTTTATGGTGATGATGCTCCAACTGATAAATCATGTAGGGGAATGGTTTCGACGCTTTAAGAACGGTGATTTCAGCGTTGAAGACAAGCCCTCGCCCTGGACAGCCAAATGAGCCAATGAGCTGCTACAACCTGGCGATTCCATTACGGCCGATCGGTATAGACTACAATTGATTCGTTTGAGCCGTGCATTACGAGAAAAAACGGCCGGAATACGAGCAAAGACATGACAAAATGATTCTTCTGCATGACAACGCTCGGCCTCGTGTCGCAAAAGTCGTAAAAAAAATATTTGGAAACGCTCAAATGGAATATTTTACCGCACCCGCCGTATTCGCCGGACATTGCTCCTTCTGATCACTGGTTGTTCCGACGGATGCAGCAGGGGTTTAGCAGCTCACCGGTTCACTTCTTTCGCAGAAATCGAAAATTGCCTCAAAACTTGGATCGCCTCAAAAGACGAGGCTTTTTGTTCGAGATGGAATTCGAAAATTGCCTGAGAGGTGGGAAAAACGTAGTAGCCAGCGATGGACAATACTTTGATTAATCTATTCGTACCTTTTATTTTGAAATAAATGGATTTTTTACGACAAAAAAAACGGACCGAATTAATTTGTACTCCCAATAATATAAAGTACAATATAATAGAGTATGTAATAATTTCATACTCTATTATATTTTTTAATTCTTATAATTTTTTATTATTTGTTTCATTGCACGGAGTGCTCATAATGTGCCCTTTTACGTGCCCACATTATTCCATTTTTTTTTTCCTCGTCCTCTATTATAATTCATAATCCTAGCTAATATTATTGTGACAATTTCGGTGACAATTTCGCCCGTTAATTTGAAGAATAATTGCAAACGAGGGAGAAAAAAAGAAGAGAAACGAACAGAGATCTCAGTTTGCTAATGATTTTTTTTTTGCTCTCCTTCTCTTTTTTGCAGTGAGAGGAAAAGATTCGCAAGACCACACGGCACGAGGCACCGTTACACTCATCTCTCATCTCGTCTCTCATCCCGTCCGACTCTTCGAACATTCATCTGTATACATATATAGATGTGTGCATCATCTCGGGAGGCTGCGAGAGAGAGAGAGAGAGAGAGAGAGAGAGAGAGAGAGAGAGAGAGAGGAGAGACTTTTTCACGAGAGGGCACTGAGGACCACGGAAAGAGAGAACGAGAGAGAGAAACAGACAAAGAAAGACTGGGAGAAAGCAGAAAGAGAGAAAGAGAAAGAGAGAGATAGAGAGTGAGAAAGAAGAGCATTACGTCATTAGTGAGTATTTATTTTCAAGGCCACGTCGCTACCGGCGAACGAGCCAGAGTTGTTTCTCTCCCTCGATCGTTCGTAATCCAATGGTTAATGACCATTTAACTCGAGTCTATATAAGAGGCCATTAGAACTCTCTCGAGAACGCATCGTTAAAGGTCGAACATTCTGGAGTATCGAAATTCGGCTCGTCTTATTAGATTTCTTTGAAAATAATTTAATTCATTAAAACATGCATTTTGCATTGGTTTATGATTTTTAATTTTTAGGATTTAAAAAAAATGATCTTAATGATTTAATGGCTTTTTTGTCATTTTTTTTTATTGATATTTTTATCACGAGAGTTTATGAAAGTGAGGAAGATATTCCGGAGGTCCGAAAATAGAGCTGGACTCGACTACTTGTTGAGAAAATAATATATGAAGTGCTTTATAAGTCGACCAAATGGTAAAATAGATCCTCGAGAAGTATTCATTTCTTTTTGAGTGTTGAGAACGAAAACAGAATTTGTGACTTTTGCAAGTTTTTATTCTTGACACTTTAAAGTGCAGGGTTTTATTTTTAATATTCTTGTTCTTATATTATTTTATTTGTGCACAAATTTCCGGCTTTTTAGGTTTAACGGTATTATTATGATTTTTTCATACATATGTGAGTAATTTGAAAATTAATTTGAATGCAATAGAACAAAATGTGGTCCAATGTTTTGGAGTATGATATATTATATTGTAGGATTATATATTACAATATACCGTAATATAATATAATATATAATAATACAATATAATGCACCATAAAATATTATATTGGGTCGATGCAAAAGTTCGTCACGTTTTCGGAACTAGATGGCATGGCAAAAATGGGACAAACTTTTACATCAATCCAATAATATAGTACAACATAATATAATATAACGATGTCAATTAAATATAGTCGAATTCCATTATAATACAATCATTTTAAAATGTACAAAATACTATTTGCTATATATTATAATTATATTATAATACATAGCTATTATATAGCTATAATAGCTATATAATAGTAAATTTAATAGTAAAATAGTAAATGATATTATCCCTTCGTGGTCACCCTCGGAAGAATCGACCCGTCGATCAATTTTTGTATTCACCATCTTACCTGGAGTTTGAAGTATCCTCGTGCCACAAAATTTACCCTCTTCACATGTCGGAATAAATAGCTTATTTGGAACACGCACTATGCTACGATTTTTTTCCCAAAAGCAGCATATCTAAGGAGTATCACGTCCAAATTTTAGGTAAAAATGTTGAAAATTCACGAAACTATGATTTTTTGAGCGAAAAAGTGTATTTTTTGGGGTTGCACCTCTTTATGAATTTTTTTTTAACATATCGCCATTTTATTTCTGATAAATAAATTTTTCGTACATCATCTAGAAAGTACAAAGCATGTTTCGTAATTTTTTGAACCACTTCGGACGGATAGTTTGATCACAATACTTTTTTGAAAACTGACTGGGTAGAATCGAGCCAAGTGTGACCACCGCGATTGAATTTTCTAAGTGTTACCACGAAGGGTTATACAATAGCTGTAATATATAGCTATTGTACTATATTACTATATATGTTATAATATATAATATAATATAGTATAAAATAATATAATGTACACAAGATATCATCTATATTATATTAAGGCGGGCAACCACTTTAGGCGACCGAAAATTAGATAATTTTTTGGATTTTTTTTATTGTTAAAAAAAACGGAAATTTCCGCAACTTTGACAATAATTTATTCATATTTTCATACATCTCTGATAATTTTTTCAAGCTATTTCATGCATTAATTAAGGTGTAATCCGCTGTGTCCCTTGGCGTGTCCTCATCGTCGTTGTCGATTTGCGGGAATTGTGCAGCTCGAAATTCGCATCTGAAATAGTCCAACAAATTTGTATACGTTCTTGAGATGTTTTTTAAAAACATGAACCAAAATTTTGAAGAAAAAAATCGAGAATTGAATGTTGGAACGTGTTTGAAAAAAAATGATCGATTTTTAGCATTTTTTTCCGGCATTTTGCAATAATAAATATGTTTTAAACAATCTAATCTTCCCAACTTTAGGTTCATGTTTTAATAAATTATATTATGTAAACGTGTTTCACATTTGAAGATGATCTATCAATTAGTTTTTGACTTATGATTCCCGCAAATTGAAAAAATGGCGTTTCGAGAAAAACACGTTTAAAGTTTCACAAACGAAAAACTCAAAGTCAAATGTGTTTAATCAAATGATAAAGTGTCTTACCGATTAATCAGCGATTCCAGCACCATACAGCAGTCCTTCCTCTTCCTCATGCAACTCATTTGAAGCTTGCATCTCCTCTTTACGAGCTTTTCGAGCTTCTTTTGTCTCTAATAAACTTATTCTATTTTGCCGAGCCACGCGCATCTGATCCATTTGCTCGGCATATCCGTAGCTCTGCCTGCCAACTACGATTTGTAGTTCATTCATAACCATGAGTAGGGCTGAATTTTCTTCATTGAATAAAATAGCAGCAAGAAATGCCGCTACCTCGATTATTTTGTACCCAGAATGGAGATGTTTTGGAGCTAATCGCCAAACGGTCGAGTTTGGGTTTGTTTCGGTTATGAAAACCCAAACAAACTACCTAACTGAGCGCTCGTGGATACCTGAGCGCGCTTGGGAGTCGAGCGTAGAGTCTTTATTATTGATATACATACCGTTAGAAGGAATCCGAATATCGTTTTGAAATTTTCAGGGTGTATTCTTAAGATATTTTGCTAACGATTTATGAAATTAAAAAAAAATGATTTTTTTGAAGCATCTAAAGTGGTTGCCTGCCTGCAATCCACCGAAACCAAACCATTCAAGCTGTCGAGCACTGCAATTATCTTATCCATTCCCAAAACCTTCATAGATCACTTTTGTGACTGATTAGTAACGGAAATCATAGAGAAAGAGAGACAGACAGAAAGAGAGAAAAATAAAGAGAGAGGGGAAAGAGAGAAAGAGAGAAAGAGAGAAAGAGAGAAAGAGAGAAAGAGAGAAAGAGAGAAAGAGAGAAAGAGAGAAAGAGAGAAAGAGAGAAAGAGAGAAAGAGAGAAAGAGAGAAAGAGAGAAAGAGATGAATAGATAGAGGGAGAGTCAGAGCGAGGAAAGAGAGAGAAGAAAACAAGAGGTACACAGGCGCTGTTTCTTCTCAAAGCAACCGAGACGTGGCCATCTTTCATTATACCTCGTTCACTAATTGAGCACAATGCATAGGGTTGAGTGACCCGCCCCCCCCCCCCAATCCGCCCAACTATATAATATTATACGTATATCGTTCGAGGATCGCATGAATCATTCAGTTTTGGCGCGAGACACACATTTTCACGATCGTTTTTTCCTCTCGCGTCGACGGACAAACTTCCTATAAATATTTTAATTTTTTGTCATCTCCCACCGAGCCAAGATAAACGCAAATTTGTTTTCTCTCTCTCTTCTTCCTCTCTCTCTCTCTCTCTCTCTCTCTCTCTCTCTCTCGCTCTCTCTCTCTCTCTCTGGCTTCGTCCAGGCAACAAAAAAGAGACGAGAGAGCCCAGGCAGCGAGCTATATCGTTTTCGCTCAGAAAATACACCGCGTCATCAACAAAAAAGAGACAATAAAAAGATAATCGGGTCCAGAACTCCATCCCAATGCACTTCAGTGTAGCGTGAAAAAATCTTTCAGACTTCGTAGAAACGATTCGACACGGTTTGTCCGTTTTTCCAGTGAGTTATATATATATATATATATATAATTCATTACGGTGCGGTATAGAAAGATCGCGAGGAAAAAGCCTTTGATACGCCTGGACGAGTCCTCGTTGTTCACGAACAAGTTTGCTGGCTAGCCAAACCTGAGCCAGGGAACAAGGAAGTGTTTCTGGCTAGTAACGGAGCCGCGAAGCCTTCACTGCCTCCTGGCAAACTTATATGAAATCGAGAAATAGTCATAATCATCCTAATGTGTTGGGACAATTGGAAATGAAGTACGTTGCTCCAAAATCCAATTCTTAATGAACATTTTCGTTGCAAACAAATTTTCAATGACAGGAAATGGTTGAATGTTACCAGGGCTGGAAATAAATCCAAAGAAATCGGCCTGATGAGATTCAAACAATTGAAAATGGAGTACGTTCTTCCTAAATCCAATTCTTGACGATCAATTTGATTGCAAACGAGTGCCCAATGTCATAAGATACTTCAATGATAAGAGGGCTCGAAATTAACCCAAACAAACCAAGCTGACGGGTTGGAACAATTGGAAATGGAGTACGTTGGTCAAAAATCCAATTCTTAATGACCTTTTTCGTTGCAAACAAATTTTCAATGACAGGAAATGGTTGAATGTTACTAGGGCTGGAAATAAATCCAAAGAAATCGGCCTGATGAGATCAAAACAATTGAAAATGGAGTACGTTCTTCCTAAATCTAATTCTTGATGACGAATTTTAATTGCAAACGAAGTGCCCAATTTCATAAGATTCTTCAATGATACGAGGGCTCGAAATAAACCCAAACAAAAAAAGCTGATGGATTGGAACACTTGGAAATTGAGTACGTTGGTCCAAAATCCAATTCTTAATGACCATTTTCGTTGCAAACAAATTTGCAATAACAGGAAATGGTTGAATGTTACTAGGGCTAGAAATAAG
>CAWVQM010000555.1:0-10970 GCA_963932345.1 Ophion ventricosus | reverse complement strand
GCGCGCGCGGGCGCGCGACCGCGTGTATCGAGCAAAGCATGACATTTCACAATATCTACATGTAAGATGTAGAAAAAGGTAAGAGGTCTGCTTAACCTTGAAATTTCATAGATACGATTTTTCATTGCGTAGTTTTATAGTCTAGATTTTGTAAAAAAGCAGTAAAAATTTTGTAAAAAAAAAATCGAAAATTCACTGAATTATGACAATTTTTATATATATATTTTTCTGTGAAGGGTCAGGTTGGATTTTGATATGATTATCCATTTGTTAATAACAAATGATTGATGTTTATTTTTGGTCAAATGTTGAAGTTTTTTTTACAGCTTGCCGTTTTCGTAATTTTGAACTTTCATAACAGCATCCGGTCATGCGAAAGTTTTATGACCATATAATAAAACTAATATTTCAATATGTAATCATTAATATTAATATACATATATGTCTTAAGAAGTTGACGGACACTTGCTTAAGGGACAACACCACTGTGACGGCTTCAAAAAATCGATTTTTTGAAAACCATCTAGAAAAATCTAAAATACATTTAAGATTAAGATGCCGTTGGACCCAGGTCGAAAAAATAATTATTTTCGGAGATATTGAATATTTTGTGGAGCGGTGCAGCGCTCCGTGACGCTCGGGGTCCCGGCAATTACGCCAGTCTTCGAAAATTTGAGCAGAGACGATTTGCTGCAGCGTTGTTTGGGCGGCTTCACGCAAAACAACAACGAAAGCTACAACAAATCAGTTTGGGCAATAGCCCCCAAGTGTCAGTCCGGGAGCAAAAAAATCGTCGATATTGCAGCTGATATCGCGGTATTATTATTCAATGATGGCCTGAGAAGCCTCATGAAAGTTTTGGAGACGTTGGGGATAACTATCGGCCCAAATTGTTTCAATTTTTGCGTTGAAACCGACGCAGCGCGGATCGAGCTGGCGGAGCGCTCGCTCACAGACGCTGCAAAAGAGGCAAGAAGAGCCTCTACAAGTTCGAGAAAAGATGCTAGGGACAATCATTTGCTTCTTGAAGGCCAGCTATATGGTGCCGGCATCGCTGATTAAAGGTAAAAAATGTTTTTTCCAATTTATCGCATAAATTAACAAACCTAAAACTTTGAACGCGTTTTTCTCAAAACCACTTTTTTTAGTGCGACACGCAGCAGAACTCGAGCAATTTTTATCCGATCGACTTCAAATTTGGACTGCATCAATAAAACTAGATTATCTAAAGAAGTACATAGGATTTTTTCGATATCTCAATAATAAAAAAAATTATAGCCTATTTTCGACGAGAAATTTTGCTCGAAAATCGTCCTTTAATTTCAAAAGCGTGCCTATTTTTTAAAAATCAATATTTTTTCAAATCCCTATGTACTTCTCTTCAAAATATCATATTATTAACGAAAACACTCGGTATTTTTTTTCAGATCGACTTTGAAGAGAGTTCTGCTGCGTGCCGCGAACCACTGCAGAGGCAACAGTACCTGACGCGGGAGCTTCCCCAGCGTCACCATGGGGCGTGAAAAATTTGAAATTTTTTTTTTATGTATCTTCAATAAACAACGAACAAAACAAAAAAAAAAATTTCGAATATCTCTTTTTTTTCCCACAAAAAAAAATTCTTGAAAAATGGCAAAAAAACAGGGGGTCACAGTGGTGTTCTGCCTTAAGGGATCAGCATCAGTCTGTCTTCGGAAACTTTCGATTTTCTCAAAAAAATTCATTTTCTTCATACCTGTAGAAATACGGTAGAGAACGTTATTTAGGTCGGAGTGACCGATAAGGGGCTAAAAAGACTGATACAATAGGAGCGTCTCTGCACGCTCAGCGCGTGGCGGCTGCGCCGTATCGAGCGTCCAAACCTCCCAGAACAGAGATTCGAAACCAAAAAACCCAAGAAAGCTTTTGAAGAAGCTGAAGGTATAATGTATGAACCAAGCATCGCTGGTTGAGGGGAAGCGGCCTTTTTAAAAATTTTATGTACGTTTTTACAAGAGAAACTTTAAACGCGTTTTTCTCAAAACATTTTTCGATCTTGTCTACGTGATTTTGGAAAAACTATTGCACCGATTAGGCTCAAATTTACAGGCATTATTCCATGCATGTATCTCTTCGACCTCTACTAACTATATAAATATTCATTAATATTTAATGCTATTTTTAAACAATTTAAGTTGTAAAAAACAGTTGGAAAATTCAAAAGTGCGCCATTTTGTTTTCTTTTTATTGGGGGTGAAAATTTTTAGTAAGGGTCACAACTACAACTCCACTTTATAATAAAATACTCGTCTTTTTATTTTCAGATGCTCCAAAGTTGAGATTTCGTGTCGACAAGGGAGCAGGAGTAATTTCAGGCAGCCAGATCACCAAGATAAATCAATAAAAAAAAATATATATATATTTTTTTCTGTACTTTGAAACTTCTATTTTCATGTATAAAAAGATTAAAGTATGGAGATAAATTTTATTATAAAAAAAAAATTCTTGAAAATATATACTAGAGATGGAGACTGATGCCTTAAACTCTTGGACATACCTCGTGGCCCAGTGTAGCGGCGTCGATGCCAATACACCGCCGATCGCGTCCACTTTAGCACCCTTCGCAATCAGATACTTGACGATCTCCTTGCTATTGTTTATTGCCGCCCAGTGCAGCAACGTAACCGTTTCCGCATCCGGTTGATTAACATCGGCACCTGCCTCCACCAATTCCGTCACTCTCTTCAGCGCTCCGTACTGTGGGAAGCGAAACGACAAGGAGGATGAGATAAAAAATCAACGTGATTTCAATCGGAGCGGAAAAATGCTTTTTTCTTGATTCAAGGGGGGGGGGGGTGTAAGAGATCTTAAATCGGCTGAAATTCGTAGCTATTCGCAAGCGTATTACCTGCGTAGCACTAACGATGTCAAAGGAACTGCAATCCTGGGTAATGGGCCTCGGTACATCCTGGTGATGATGGGTGTTCTCGTCCGGTTCTCCCGTATTATCACCAGGACACGCTGCTCTCATTGGTAGGGCATACATCCTGAATCTTCTTACGGTCCCAAGAAGAGTCAACGAAAAAAGAAAAAGACATTGCAAAATTATATAAATTTACTAGCTCCACTAGATTTTTTTTTTTCTTTCGCCGAGCCAACGCTAGCGAACGATTAAGCAGAGAAGAAAAGACCAACAAAATTAGCATTTATCGCGTGATGAATGTATTTATCGAAACGCTCTTGACCGACAGCAAACGAGTTCTTCGACATTCTTGACGCTATTCACAATCGGTAAATAGTTTATCGCCCCTGACATCCAGTATACACCGTGTACGGCTAATTACAGACAAATCAGAACGAGTCATTCAACGTGATAAGAAACGCGAAATTGATGGTAGTACGTAACGCTGGAGCGTGAATGGAATCTCGTATTCAAGTGTATAAGTATTCATGGCGCGTTAGCGCTTATGAGACATTTATATACATACGAGTATCAACGGCGCTGCGTCTAGTAATCTAGTATTTGCGGGCACGATTGACCATCGCACACCTTCACTACGAAAACCATTGACACAAGTAATTCATAGTCTGGCCAGGTAAACAGCAAACTTTGCGTATTGACACATTTGAACAGCATTGAACAGTGTGTGCACATTTATACACACACACGCATGCACGAATGCACGCCCGCACGCACGCACGCCCGCACGCACGCATGCACGCACGCACGCACGCACACACACGCATATATATGTATAAACCATTGAGTTCTTCACGAAAATATGGAACAGGGATAGGAATATTTATATTTCATTGGTAAAATGTATTTAGATACATTGTGTATGTATGTGTGTGTGTGTGTATGCGTGTGTGTGCGTGTGTGTGTGTGTGTGCGTGCCTGCGCGCGTGTGTGTGTGTGCGTGTGTTTGTGTACACGCACACATAATATTTTCATGCAGATTTCAAATTTTAGAAGATCAATATAGTACACATATTCTAAGCATTGCAATAATAATGGAAAACAAGAGGTGTTTTATTTTTCATCGTTATTATTATCACTATTATATATATATATATATATATATATATATATATATATATATATATATATATTATATGTATGTATGTATATACACATATATATATATATATATATATATATATATATATATATATATATATATACATTTTACCTAACCCGTGACCCCGACCATTTTCGATTTTCCTGATTTTTTTTTCTGTAAAATTTTACCCCATGAAAGGAATATCCACACCAATTTTTAGATTTTTATCTTTTTTCTTTTAGGAGTTATAAATTTAAAAAAAATGGCGATTTCGGAAATTTTGGAAACGTTTAAACGCTGATAACTCCTGAACTAATTGAGATATCGACAAATGTCAATATATATATTTTTTTTCATTTTGAAGCATACTTCCATGAAAAAATATGAAAAAAATTATTAATTCTACTGGACCACGTACTTTTTGCTTGGAAAGTGGAAACTATTTTTTTTAAGTTGGTTGCCATTTTTTAGTTTTTATTTAATTCTCTAAAATAGAGTAACCCATTCTATGATTTTTAAGACTAGTCTCATCGTGGGCTCATTTTTTCTTATATTTTTTTCGAATTATTAAAACAGAAATTATTAATTCCCCTTTTAATAATTCTTTTAATTTCGAATTATTAACAGAGAGAATTATTTCGAGATTAAAATGATAAAAATCTTGTTAAAAAAATATGATTAATTTGAAAAAAAAATAGAAGGAAAAATGGGCCCACGATGAAGCTAGTCTTAAAAATCATAGAATAGGTCACTGTATTTTGGACAATTTTTTGAAAAAAATAAAACATGGCAATCATCTTTAAAAAAAATAGTTTCCACTTTTGAAGCAAAAAATCGGGGTCCAGTATAAATGAAATTTTTTTTCATTTTTTTTCTTGAAAGTATGCTTTAAAATGAAAAAAAAACAAGATATTGATATTTGTCCATATCTCAATTAGTTCAGAATTTATCAGCGTTTAAACGTTTACCAAAACTTCTGAAGTCGACATTTTTGGGAAAATTATAACTCCTCAAAGAGAAGAGATAAAAATTTAAAAACTGGTGTGGATATTCCTTTCATGAGGTACAATTTTACAAAAAAAAATTAGGAAAATAAATATGGTCGGGGTCACGGATTAGATGAAATGGCGTGGAATGCCTCATATATAATAGTGATAATAATAATATATAATATTAATCTATAATAGATAATATTATATATAATATATAATAGATAATAGATATTAATAATATATTTTATATATAAATATATATATATATATACTAGCTGAGCAACTAAGTTTTCGGGTTTCACACATGGGTGGCGCTAACGACACATGTAGTCGACAACATACTGAAGTTGTGTTTTTTTTTTAGGTTGGATATCTATCAACAATAACCAGTCGTAATACCAACACATATCGCTAGACAAAAATATTTTTTCTAACAATGAAGATGTCGAGTTATGTGCCGAATAAACAGCATTTGCAGGGAGCTTTGCTTTTCTGTTTTAACTTGAAAAAAAAAAGCAGCTGAAGCACGTCGTTTACTTGTGGAGGCCTACGGCGAACATGCACCATGCAAAACTATCTGTGAAGATTGGTTTAAACGCTCCAAAAGTGGCGATTTCGACACCGAGGACAAGGAGGGCTCCGAAAGACCAAAAACAATTGAGAACGCCTATCTGCAAGTGTTATTGGATGAAGATGATACAAGATCAACAAGAAACACAAGATCAACTTGCGGAGGCATTAAACATGACTCGCCAAGGTATTTCCAAACGTTTACGTGCCATGGGAAAAATTCGAAAGGAAGGAAAATGGGTGTCGCATGAGTTGACTTAGAGACAGATGGAAAATCGAAGAGCCACTTCCAAAATTTTGCTTTTGCGACACGAAAGAAGGAGTTTTCTGTATCGAATTGGTACCAGCGACGAGAAGTGGATATATTTTCAGAATTCCAAACGCAAAAAATCATGGCTTCCACCTGGCGAAGCATCAACACCGACAGAAAAGCTAAATCGTTTAGAAACGAAGACAATGCTCTGCGTTTGGTAGGACCAGAAAGAAATCGTGTAGTATGATCTGCTGAAGCCGGGTGAAACTATTAATGAGCATCGCTACTGACAACAACTGATCAATTTGAACCATGCATTACTCGAAAAACGGCCAGCATGGGAGACGAGACACGAACGAGTGATATTGCAAGCATGACAATACTCTGTGTCATCGCACTTCTATCGTTCAGGACCCTATCAAAACGCTGAAATGGGATTTGCTACCGCACCTGCCGTATTTGCTGGGCCTTGCCCCTTCAAATTATCACTTGTTTCAGTCGATGGCGCATGACTTAGCTGTCCTGCACTTGACCAATTTCAAAGAAGTACAAAACTGGTTGGATGAATGGTCTCGGTTCAAAGACGCGTTGTTTTATCGTTGCGGTATTCATGTATTGCCAGGTAGATGGCAAAAATGTGTAGCTAGCGAGGGACGATACTTTGAATAAACCATTTTGTTTGTGTTTCTCTTGAAATTTTCCAGTTTTCATTGATCAAAAAACCTTGCAAGTTAGTTGGAAACTCATTACATATATATTTTCATGGTAAATTACTTTGGATTTTCGATTGATCTTGGACTAGTTTGCATCACGAGAACACAAAGTTCAACAACGGACGTTAGAATTCCAGTCTACTATACGAAGAATGAAGAGTGTTCAATAAGATTCAGCAATGGACATTAGAATTCTAGTCTATCATACAAAGAATGAAAAGTGTTTTCTTCGTTGACCGCTTAGTTTGGAGATTGCTTCTTACGTTATCAAGCTTCTCTACTCTGCGTTCAAGAGTTTTTCAGTATTCGTCGATGATACTATCTTCACAGCTTCTATGGGGAATCATTCTTCACCGCGAAATGGAAGCGCAGCTTGGCACCCTGGAGATGTATCGTCAACAAGCGCTTTGTCAGAATTATGTCCTGACTTTATGCACAGAAATGAGAAATGCCTCACTAAGGATACAACAACTCGTCACGCTCCTCCAAAATTTTAGAGCAGACCCGACTACCAATCACCGATTTTCATTCGGTAAAAATCACTTTTCACCGAGTCCCAATCCCATCTGTACTCTCTTACCCTGCAGAGGACAAAGAGACTAAAACCGAATTCCCAAATGTATCTCCACAAATGAGAAAAGCAGATCGCTGGCTGACAGTAATTCTTGTTTTTGTACCGGAACGTTCGAGCGTGCGGCAGTTTGAGCAAGAGCCTCGTAACGAAAGGCAATTATAATAAGAGAATTGAGGAGCTGAGAAACATCGAAGAAACGTGACAAAGTCGTCGCATGATTTTTGAACGACAGATGGATATCAGCAATAATTAGGAGTATGATCTGGTATGATCCGGTACACAAGAATGGATTCATTGATGTGATACATATATATATACACACACACATATATATATACACACACGGTTATTGACATTTACAGATAAATATATATATATATATACACAAATCCGTTTATTATGAGTAAAAATAAATTAGTAAAGCAGCACTCTACAGTGTACATTGAGTGTACGATAAGTACACGAGGAAAAGTTCGAGAGATCGATTTTCTTTTCAATGACGACGAATCAACTTAGGGGGATGGAGAGAGAGAGAAAGAGAGGGAGAGAGAATGAAATCATTTTTCTCATGAATACTATCAGCTTTTTTTCGATTATACGAGAGCAAAAAATTCTCACCTGTCGTTTGGTACGAAATCGTGTGTTATCCGTGTCACTGATAATGCTCAGACTTTTGCATAACGAGGCAGCAGCAGCAACGGCGACGAGGATAAACAGTGTTGCTAACGTTTAATTTGATTGAATATTGTTCAATTTTTTTTTTTTTAGTTCCTCGAGGGAAGCCGGATCAACGAGAAAACACGGAAATTACGGGGCATCGTAAAAGGGGTGGGGCGAGTAAGCTGGCCTCGGTGGCGCGGGCATGGACGCGGACACGAGCGAATTTGTGTCTAGATATATATATATATAGTAGCTTTTGGAGGGTGCGAAGAGACGACGAAACGTATAAACGCGAGTTTTCGTATATTTTTCCGCAAGAAAGAGAGAGAGTGAGAGAATACGAACGTGGAAGAAAATGTAGTTCATAAATTTTGCCGGTCGCGTTGACACGATGGAACGACAGAGAATGCACTAGCTATAAAAACGCTGCGCACTCGTTCATAATAGTCCCGATCAACCAGAGTATCGGCGCTCGCCCCTCGAAGTCTCCCCCCCCCCGCCCCGCGCCGCTCTGCCGCTCTCGCGCCGACCGTTCGCGTCCCTTCCCCCCAACGCGACACTGGCACTCGCGGATGCAGTCGCTCCTCTTATGTTGTTTCTTTGCCAGCGTGATTCAACGCCCGCGGGAAGAGAGAAATGCCGACGAGGCCCGCGGGCATCGTCGCGAGATCTTTTGGCGTGTGAGCTTTTTTTTCTACGAGTAGGATAAATTTTTCGATAAACACGGATTTGCCGGGCAAATGTGTGGTTGAACGTCGTTCTTTTAAGACACGCTCGGTCGGCAATGCTCCGAAGCAGATGACGCAATGACAATTTAGGCGAGATCGACCTTACCGACGGTGGGTTGAGCAGGAAATTGCGCTCGCGCTTACCCGCGGCCCGTCTTGGAAAAATTTGATGACGCCTCTACGGGAAAGGAGAATTTTTACTGCCGATATAGCGCGGATCTGATACACTAGTGGTCGGAAGTACGAATGCATGGAAGAGAAACGTTTTGCCGTCGGAAATAATAGCAAATGCAGATGATTTACCGCTTGAATTAATCACTTGACTGTACAGCGATTTCTTCGCGGACCAGTGTCGGTAAAGAGACAAGAAAAAGTTGACAGCGAATCCGGCCGCGTTTACGGAATATAAGTATATGCCAGTTGCCGACGTGCCGGTGGTTGGTAAAATAAGGAACTTGTTGATAGACGAGGTTTACGCAGCCTAATAACTATGCTCGATTATGCGGAAAGCTCGTGTTGATACCTTGGTCGACAATTTGACGCTCGGTAACTATGAAATTTGAATATTTTGTTGCAGCGTCGAAATTAAGGTCTTGTCGGTGTTGCTGGTCCCTTTTTTTTTATCATTACGGAATAATGCGGTCTCGGAATCTTTTTAATAATCACTTTACAAATTGTTTTTTTTTTGCCTTTGTCGTGAGCTGATCGAATATATTAATTGTACGTTAGCAATTAAAATAATTGCATATTTGGATATGCATATATGTATATACAGGGTGGCCCATAAAGTGACGTCCAAAAGGAAAATCCAGATGCATCGTATCAATACCTATCCGAATCACCCCCATGAATGTTCTACAAGCTTTTTTACTTTTCCAGAAAAAAGCATTGTTCTCGTGATTTTTTTTTACTAGCATTATCGTTATAAAGTGCTCTGTTGAGTAATAAATAAATGACCAATTAAACACTAACGTAAATGCTTTAGTTTTTTTTATTAAAAGTTCAAGATACTTATACGAGTCTGAATGAATCTCAATTGTTTTTGAAAACTTCTAAGAGGTAAGTACATACACAAAAGAGAAAAAGAAATAAAAACTTAACCTATCGGAAAGTAGGAAATTTTATTCTTAAATACTTATTTTTCGAAACTTAAAAATAGTAAAACATACTTAGGGGTGATTTGGATAGTTATTGGCACGAGGTAGGTAGATTTTCCTTTTGAATGTAACTTTTCGGGCCACTCCGAAGGTATATCTTCTTATATATATATATATATATATATATATATATATATAATAAAGCGAAATACCACTGACTGACTGACCGATTAATCATGAAATCTCAGAAAATATAAAGCCTACCAACTTGCAATTTGGCAGGTACGTTTTTTATAGGGTGTAGACATCCGCTAAGAAAGATTTTTATGAAAGGGGAAAATTAAGGGAGTATAATGGGGGTTAAAGTTTGTGTGGAAAATTGTTTTCTTTGCGTGTATCAAATTGACACTCGGTACATATGTTCCTTAGAAACTGTAAAACTGCACTAAGAGAGGATTTTTCGAAAATCGATTCTTAAGGCGGGCAACGACTTTCGGAGATCGAAAATTAGATGATTTTTTGGATTTTTTTTATTGTGAAAAAAACGGAAATTTCCGCAACTCTGACAATAATTTATTCATATCTTCATACATCTCTGGTAATTTTTTCAAGTTATTTCATACATTTATTAAGGTGTAATCCGCTGTGTCCCTTGGCGTGTCCTCATCGTCGTTGTCGATTTGCGGGAAATGTACACCTCGCAGTTCGCATCTGAAATAGTCCAACAAATTTTTATACAATCTTGAGATGTTTTTGAAGAACATGAACCTAAATTTTGAAAAAAAAATCGAGTTTTGAATGTTGGAACGCGTTTGAAAAAAAAGATCGATTTTTAGAATTTTTTCCCCGGCAATTTGCAATAATAAATATGTTTTAAACAATCTAATCTTTCCAACTTTGGGTTCAGGTTTTAATAAATTATATTATGTAAACGTGTTCCAAATTTGGAGATGATCCATCAATTAGTTTTTGAGTTATGATTGCCGCAAATTGAAAAAATGTCGTTTCTCGAAAAACACGTTTCAAGTGTCACAAACGAAAAACTCAAAGTCAAATGTGTTTTAATCAAATGATAAAGTGTCTTACCGATTAATCAGCGATTCCAGCACCATATAGCAGTCCTTCCTCTTCCTCATGCAAATTATTTGAAGCTTGCATTTCCTCTTTACGAGCCTTTCGAGCTTCTTTTGTCTCTAATAAACTTTTTCTATTTCGCCTAGCTACTCGCATCTGATCCATTTGCTCGGCATATCCGTAGCTCTACCTGCCAACTACAATTTGTAGTTCATTCATAACCATGGGTAGGGCTGAATTTCCTTCATTGAATGAAATAGCAGCAA
>CAWVQM010000554.1:0-38059 GCA_963932345.1 Ophion ventricosus | reverse complement strand
AAAATGTCCGCTTGAAATTGGCCGGACACGAACTACTAGTAAATCTAACGATGTCGCTTCATTCACGAAGATGTGTGACATTATACTCTCACAGGATATGGAGTATTGATTGGCTATCCCCAAGAAGTAAAAATGACGAAGTTCGGAACTATTACGAAGTGTCATACATTTTTAACTAGCCGATGAAACTTCTAAAATTTCAAGGTAAGTAAAGGGTGCCTTCGAAAGGATCTGATATTCATTAATAAGGGTGCCTTAAAAAGGACACCTGTTATTCATTAATAAAACGGATTATTTATTTGAAAAGTACGAATAGTTTAATTTTAATACATGGTACAAACATGGAGATTATGTGTGGAACACAATATCCGATAAATGGCCGCCTCGTCCCTGTTTGCAAACGTTCACTCTTTTCACGAAATTTTCAATAACATTTTGGCATAATTGCTGACTAATTTCATTAATGGTAAGTCCAATTGCTTCCTTGAGCAATGGAATGTTATGTGGATCATTGGTATACACTTTTCCTTTCAGAAAATCCCAAAGAAAGAAGTTCAATGGCCTCAAATCGCACGATTCTGGTTGCCAATTCACATCGCCGCGACGCGAGATAACACCTGATACCTGTTGTCAAAGATTAGTACTCTATGTTCGACACAAAAAAAATTGCGCGTAATTTAAACTGTCAGGTCATTTTGAGACAACCTTTTTAAAAAAAATATGTAGGCCTAATTCACCTAAGTAGAATTATTTTAAATCATATAATTATACTTACGTAAATTAAATCATGAATCAATTGGGATCTGTCAAATGGCGATATGACATCTGGTGGAGGAAAATCTAACTATACTTAGGGCCAAACTATACAAAGCCTTCAAAAGAAATTATACGTAGCCATACGATGGAATTATTTAATTTTTGTGACAAACATCGGTGTAAATGGAATTCTCGGAGTTTTTCCCGCGTTAAGAGGTTACGGGGGTTTCGAAGCCAAAAAAAGCATATTTTCTCTATTTTTTAAAAATATATTTAATATATAAATTATTTTATTCAAAATGTTAAGCACATAAAAGAGCAAAATTTCAATAATATTTTTTTAAAATTCCATTTAAAAATTTGGGAAATTCAGCCGGTGGGACCTGGTTTACGGACACCCCTAAAAAAAAGTGTCCTCGTGGTGGTCGGGATAACTCATGATAGCTTTATCTGAAATTAAAAAACCACTTTTTTTCTGTTAGTAGATAAGTATAGCCCGTGGTCGAAAAAAACCTTCGTTCAATCACTAGTCAATGCTATTTTAAAGAAGTGTACTAAATTTCAATAAGATCGGTGCATTAGTTTTTGAGAAATCCTGTCCACCGACTTCAAAAATAGTGTTTTGAGAAAAAATGCGTATACCTGCGTCGCTCCCGTCCGGTCTTTCCCAATGGGGGGAATTCCAAAGGCTCTCTCTCCTAGAATTTTACTCCGATTGACTTTAAACTTTAGGGGAATATTCTAGACATATTGTACTATTGGATAGTAAAATTAAAAAATGGATTTTTTGAAATTTTCAAACCCACGTAACCCCCTAAAAAAATCACAAGAAGATTGAATATGCTGTGAAACTTTGCGAAAGCACTTCAAGTAAGGAGTTGGAAGTGCGTTTCCACAATTTTCCTATTGCAGTGAAATGCTTTGTGTGCATGAAAAATTATTTTAGAAAAATGAAAAAAAAAAAACGATCAATTAGAGGCTTGGATGAAACCCGCAGAAATTTAAAAAGTGAATTTAGCCATTAAGGTGTGCTGTAAAAGAATTTTTGAAACTGTAATGAAAAATGAGAAACATTTAAAAATAACTAATAAAACTGCCAAATAATGAAAGGTACTGAGAATGAGAGGTTAGATTTACCGATTGCAATACAGTAACGTCGCAATGATGTGCTTGCATTTTTCCCCAACCCAGCTTTGCAAGAGCAAATAATTTAAAATCATTAATCTTATGGGGATTACTTCGTAATTGAGACGGTTACAAACAATACGCTTTAAAGTTGACAACACCGGTAACGTGTTTTCAGCACCGGTGGAAGCGCCATTAACTTTACCACGTATTGAAATGTGCCCAGCCATCAAAATACGTTCTCCTTCCACAAAATTGCGTTGTTTAGGATTGGTACCAGCCCGGTCACAAATTGCATTAATACTTATAATAATATTATAATGTATATAGAAATTTGCACTAAATTACATGACTCTCTACGTTTCACGGTCCTCTTATCATCCCCATGTTTCTTAGGCTCCGCCCATATGATAGATCCCAATTAGTAAAATATCAAATTTTATGATTTAATTCAATAAACCATTAACAAATTACTTATAAAATAATTTAATGCAATTAAATAAGTGAATGTTGAATAATTTAATATAATTAAATATGTATTTATTTTCATGTATTCCCACGTATACCCTTGCGGGTTTTCACGTATTACCCTTTCGAATTGACTCTTTTCCTATCAGTCCCTACCCGCACTTTGCTAACCTAACCTAACTTCCGTCGCGTCCATAGCCGTCTTAAGGGGACTAGGTATCGAAAAATCTCGATTTTTTTCGTTTTTTTCTGTATTCTGTTAATACAATCTCTTCCGAACATTTTGGCGCAAAGAAAATTAACTACAATTTTTCTAGATGTTTTTTTTATTTTTGAAAATAAAAATTCTAAAATGAAAATGAAAAAAAAATTCTAAAAAATTGTAGTTAATTCAAATTGAAAATGTAAACAAATTTCCTTTCTTAATTATCCTCGACCCCATAATTCCCAAGTGGAGCCTTTCCACTCAGCAAAGTTCCAACCAAAAATGGTAAAAAAAAGTCCAAGAAAAATTCTGAAAGAATTCTAGCCACTCCAGTGTGAATCCATGTAACTTTTTACCCTTCTGACATTTCCCCTGAAACCCTATAGTTCTTCGATGACGCTTTTTTTCTAAAACATGTCTTTTTTTAGCTAAAAATGCAATACTAGGGCGAAAAAAAATCGTACGAGACTTTCTAAAAAATAAAAATGTCGGTTTTGATATTCTTTTTAAGTTTACCATGGAAAAAACCGAGGAAAAATTTTTCCACAAACTTTGCAGTTGATTTTCGACGGCCAAAAAATAGCCGAAAAATGGCCACGTTCAAAAGTGCGCACCGAGGTGAAAAAAAATCGGAGAGAATTTTCTAAAAAAGCAATATAACGGTAAACTTGTCCTCTTTAAACCGCTACTTGGGAAATTCAATTACTTTTATTTTTGAGTCCGCTATGTAAATTTTAGTGCGGTAAGAAATTTCGACTAGTGCGTACTTTTTTGTCCAGTGTACTGTATGTTGTTTTGGTTCTTCGTAAATGCCATTTAAATTTTATCTCATTTTCGGCCTATTTTCGCTGCCTAGTCCCCTTGAGCTGCAGTATACCGCATTTGCCGAGGGTACGGGGAAACGGTGGAAAACCCATACCATTATGAACGGCCCCATATTCTTCTGATTGTCTGGTGGACAGACATTTATCTAAACATCAAGGCGTCAGAAGTATTAGACTTCCGCTGACTGGTTGATGCGCCATCTGGTGCACGGCTAAGCGGTCACCGCTCCGGGTATTGGCCATGTACCAGTGTCGGTTAATATAATTAAATAATTTAATAAAACTAAATAAATTAGGCCACTATAGAGGCCCAAAAAGGGCATATTTTGTGATATTTATTCAGCAAAACCATAAAATAAATCGGAATTACAAAATAGGGGTTTTATTATACACGTAATTGACTACACAAAATTATTTTTTCACAGCGATACATGTCAAAATGGCGACTGTGCAGCATTTTTCCGATGACGCCTTTATTTCTGGAAGGTCAACGGCGGGACCAACATCTCCTATAATTTTTGAGTTATGATGAGACACTAAAGTTTTTTCGATTATATATAAGAATACCTATAGACGTACGTAGGATTTTTTTTGATATATTATTTTTTGTCAAAATGGCGCATTTCTAAAACAAAAAGTATAAAATGCCGTGAGAAAATCGTCAGAAAATTGTTTATAAAAAAGGAACTATGCAATATAATTAAAAAATCCTACGTAGTGCTTCAGAAAATGTAATTCTAAATATACAGTTAAAATTTCAAGTAAATCGGTTGAAATTTGTTTGAGTTATGATCCCGGCCGCCTTGAAAAATGTAGTTTTGAGATAAACGCGTTTAAAGTCATTAGAAAGTCACGACATTAATCAAGAGGGGTTGCGCTAGAATCCGAAAATCGAGTACTTAGAGATTTTTTACACCCATAATCTTTTGGAATATAATTTTATAGGTACTAAGATACATTTTTAACAAAACAAAAAATCGATTTTTGGCAAATCCTAGAGTGGCCTAAGGCCTTAATAATTTAATAATTTCATATAATTAAATATAACGTCTCTTGTTCATTTGCAATACGATCGACAATGTGCCGATCTAACTTAGAAGAAGCTGAGTGAAAATCGGAAGTTCAATTGAAAAAAAAACAATCCGCTATCGCGAAAATTTGATCCTACATATTAATTTGTTAATAATTGTTAATCAACTCCATAGACATTTTATTCTGTAATAAAATACTGGAATTGCGGGATAAAAAAAATTTAATAATATCCATTTTATTCTGGAAGTGGCTCTTTTTCCACCCTACCGTCTTAGGGTGGAAAAATATGAATAGAGAGGACAAGGCAGACAGAGAAGAAGTGTGGATAAGCATTAGGGGTGTCGGCAATGGGTTTATAACTAGATCTAAACCGCGTACATTTTACAATATGGAAAGGGTTGACAGGACTGACTATGGCGAGAGCGGTAGAACATACAGACACAACAGAGGGGGGATAAAGAAGAGCAGGAGGAAGGTGGGGGGGGGGGGGGGGGTTGTCACAATCTTGGGTGCATACACACACGCGAAAAATACAAAGGGGTGGTCTCGCACGACGGGGTGAACGAGCTCGCGGGGCAACGTCGTAAATCATCGGTTAACGTACTGTTTAGGCGGGGCGGTTTCACGGTGGGTACTGCACCGCATTCTATCCTCTTCTACCTGTACCGTGAAAGCCCTTACCAACAATATATATACATTCTTGTCTATCATGCGTACGGGCATAATTCGTTGTAAGGATTTTGTACCGTACACTAAATAATTCGGCCGTCCTCCGACGGAGGGGTGCAAGACAAATCTTAAAGCACATATATATATATATATATATATATATCCATATGTAAAAATAAGTCGAGGAAATGGACATCTTTATTCGCGAGCACACTCACACGCACGTACACACACACACATACACACATATGGCTTTTTTGTAGACTTTTATAGACTTTTGTTAGTTTTTTAAAGACTAACAACTATTTATTTTGTCTTGCTTGAATAAAAAATGAACATTTTTCGTTGGGTTACGTACAGTGGGCAGTTAGCCACTTGAAGGAATGAAGATTTTTAAAAATTTCACGTGACTATTAAATATATCGGATAATTGTTATTTTTCACAAATTATGATTATAGTTTTATGAACAAATTTAAAAAAGGCGAATGAAAAAAAATTAAAAAATGGCGGAGATATAAGTTGTCTAGTAGGACCCGCTTTTGGAAATCCTTGCCGATGGTGGAATTTTTTTCTTTGTCAGGCATCGTCTGAAGAATAAAAAATAAAAATTTCTCGTAAAGAAAGGTAATAGCTAAAGTGTAGCATAAGGAAAGTTAAAATGTTTTTTTTTTAGAAATGACAGCTGTTTTTTAAAAAACCGGGACTTTTACAAAAAGTGTAGGTTTTAAAAATAAATAAAGAATGAACGCGACACAAGAATTTTTTTTCTACATCACCAATACTAGTATGAGGAATGTGTAGAGTGAATTTTATTAAAATCGATTAAGTGGGGCCGGGTTGAAATTCCGAACTTTAAATGGTCAGAACGCTCAAAATTCAGAATTTATTAGCTAGTACTCAGTACTCCTGGGAATTTATAATTCATGGGACCGACTGGGATAATCATGGGATAATCATGGGACCGACTGATAAAGCGTCGACATGAAAACACAGCACATAAAATAAGTATCAACTTCCCATAATTAGAGAGTCCACAGTTCCGAAAAATTATAGCGTTAGAAATTCGAGTTCCTGAATGGCGAACGTCTGTACAGGGAAAAGTTCCGAAAATAAGAATATCGATAAGAATTATCGATAGCTAAACATCCTTACATTATATGTTCACAATAAAACGTGAAGGATGATGAAAACTCCGAAACAATACTACCCCAAAAGATCAAAGCTCCGAAAGAATTTTACCTGAAAGACCCAAACTCCGAAAATCTGAACATCGTTAAAACAAGGGGTGGTGCTGCCATCTAAACACGTTAGGCTAACTTGCTATCTGCTTTATGAATTTTCGAAATTTTCAACGTTCTAAACGTTCTTTATCGGAATCTTACACTATCTAAACTTCAGTTTTCGCAAACTGGATGATCGAAGCGATGATTTCCGGAGTCCAAAACTTTCGTGAACTTGACGAATCTCTTATTAGCTTTTATTATATTTAAACTTGCTGAAATAGCTCGTTTTCTATAATAAAAATTTCAGAATTTTGTGGCATGCTTAATATGACATATTCGGAGTTTTGTATGTCGTATTACTGGTCGTTCAAATAAAGCATTGGTCGTCTTCATACTATTTCTGAAAATGATCTCGTATAAGAAATCATATTTGTATCCTTTTTTTTTATCGCTACTCGTACCGTTCTACATCATTTACAGTCAAGTGTGTAGACTTTGGCTGGTAGTTTCGGAACATTAAAATTAGGAATTTTAAACCGTAGGAGCATTCTAAGTTTGGAATTTCAATCCGGTCCCCATTAAGTAGATCTCGACATATATTGTCCACTAGTTTGAAAAGAGAGTCCCCTAGACACCGTATATCACCGCCATTGAATTTTCTTTAATTCTTTTTTTTTATTTGTTCATAAAACTATAATGTATTTTAAAAAATAACAATTACTTTATATACTTAATAGTCGCGTCAGAATTTTGTTTAATTTTTATATCCGTTTTTCCGACCGCCAAGGTGCGCCATGAAGCCCTTTTTGACAGTCCTTTGAAATTTTACCGCAACTCGTACCAATGAAATGTTGTCTCGATAGAAATTTGGCTATTTCCAGTGGATCTTTGTGCATTATTATTTTTTGTTTTATGAGAAGCAATTCTCTGGATATATCTATTTTCCCTTGTTTCAAAGATAAGGGTATGAAAATATAAACAGTTACGGACTGAGTGAAAGAGAGAAGGTTAAGGAAAGAAAAAAAAAATAGACAGACGGAGTGGGAAAGTTCTCACATGAAGGGGACACGGAGAGTGCGGATACATGGATCTTCGATGTTAAGATAAGATATTGTCATACCGGCAGAAGGGAGGGTTAAAACAGGGTGTCGACTTGTTTTATATGTTACGTATTTATATCCTCGACCTACGGGGGCGTGGCCCTCGACAAACGCGTACAAAAAATGAAACCAACGCGCACCTACGTTTGCGCAGTGCATTATCTCGCTTGAATATCAGGTCTGACTGGTTCTCCATTAGACCCGATCGAGCGACACGACCAGAGAGAATTTACTCGATTCATCATGTTTGCTCCTCGCTACCAGTTGCGCGTTACATCCGAACCCCATGTACGAGTAGCTACCTACTCGAATCAACACGTACAACCGGTATTTTATACATATTTTCTCCACAAAACATCGCCCGACAACACGCACAATCTTATGTGATTGAGCCATTAAATTTTATACCCACACACATATATTGTCACACATGCACATATCTTGTATGTGTGCGCGCGAGTGTGCTCGAGTCATAATTTTCGAGCCGCGTTTAACCCGCAAAATAAAGGACTCCTTCACCGAGCATAGATCGGCGATAGCGGATTATCGGGTACCTAAACTAGAGTACAATGTTTGGAATACCAATAGGTTGGGGCCTTCGATAAAACTCCCGAATGGCAAAAAAACTGGACATTCTCACTCAAAGGAGGCCAATGCAGAGCGCAACGGAACCTGCGAAATTCCAGGTGGGCCTACTTCGAACGCTCCCGCAGAACCTACTGGCCCCCCTTTCGGCCTACTGTAGGCGCACTGTAGACCCTCTGTACCCTCCATTCAGCCTACTGTAGGCGCACTGTGGACCCTCTGGATCCTCCATTCAGCCTACTGTAGGCGCACTGTAGACCCTCTGGACCCTCCATTCAGCCTACTGTAGGCGCACTGTAAACCCTCTGTACCCTCCATTCAGCCTACTGTAGGCGCACTGTGGACCCTCTGGATCCTCCATTCAGCCTACTGTAGGCGCACTGTAGACCCTCTGGACCCCCCATTCAGCCTACTGTAGGCGCACTGTAAACCCTCTGGACCCTCCATTCAGCCTACTGTAGGCGCACTGTAGACCCTCTGGACCCTCCATTCAGCAAAAACGTATTTATTTTGTAATCGAAAGGGTTACCGAACAGGCCATCAATGGAGTGCTGTTGGAGGAGATCGCGAATTTCGGCTCATAGCAAGCAGAGATGGGCAAAACGTAATTAAATTAACAATTACCATTACTACTGTAATTGATAATTTAATTACTTTGTAACAGATTACTAAAGTAATTAGTTACCACGACTGCCTAGTGTAATTAATTACTATGTAATTTAATTGAAAGTTAATCTATTTACAAATTAATCGATTATATATTAATTCGAATAAACCGGTTTGCTAATTATTAGCTAAACAATATTTTGATTTTGTAGTTCAAACGAGACATAATTTATCACTTTTTTTTTATCCAACTTTAGAGGATAAAATGATATTTTCTCCTATATTACACCATAACTAGTAACAAAGTAATTAAATTACAAAGTATTTGAATACATTTTAATCAGATTACTTTGTAATTAAATACATTACAACAGATTTCATAATATGCCCTGAATAATTACAATTAAAATGTAATGAAATACAGTTCAATGAGATTATTTTGTAATTTAATTAGTTTGTAACCAGATCAATCATTGAATTACATTGTAATTTAGGTATGCCCATCTCTGATAGTAGGTTAAGCGGGGTCGAGGCAACGGACTTGAGATCGAAAGCAGGTTAAGGAGGCCTGTGTTTTGCACATTTCGCTGAAACTGGAGCTCAAAAGGAGGTTTGGGAGGACTAACGGAGGCTACACTGGACCAAATAGAGGCCTCTTTATGGCACTGAACTCGACAAATGGGGTTTGGTAGGTTCAACGGAGGCTGGCAGCGTGTGCATTACAAATGAAATGGTTCCTACGAGTGTTCCGAGGAGACTATAAATTTTGACTCGGACGTCTATGGTTCCTACGAGTGTTCCGAGGAGACTATACATTTTGACTCGGACGCGCAAAATGTCATGCTTTTTTTTATTAATAATGTTTCTTTAAAATAATTAGCAGACACCTTGAGATTCAATGAATTTCATCATTATCGTGCTGAACATATAATTTCACATGAAATAGAACGATACGACGATAATTAAATATGTCATGCTTTTTTTTATTAATAATGTTTCTTTAAAATAATTAGCAGACACCTTGAGATTCAATGAATTTCATCATTATCGTGCTGAACATATAATTTCACATGAAATAGAACGATACGACGATAATTAAATATATCTTATGTGAGATAAGCTCGACAATACATTAAGGGGACTACCAATCTAGAGCCTGAAAAAAAGATGACGTGTCAAGGATTTTTAATGGATACCCAGTTGATAGAATGAAACTTCCGTTTACCCAGTTGATAGAATGAAACTGGCCTTTGTTCTACATATCTTCAAGTAGCTTTAAGGGGTTACGTAGGTTTGAACATTTCAAAAAATCCATTTTTTTAATTTTATTATCTAATAGTACAATAAGTCTAGAATATTCTCCCAAAGTTTTAAGTTAATTGGAGTAAAAGTCTAGGAGAGAGAGAGAGCATTTGGGAATTCCCCGCGTTGGAAAAGACTAGCCGGGAGCGACACAGGTATACGCATTTTTCTCAAAACACTATTTTTGAAGACGGTGGACACGATTTCTCAAAAACTAATGCACCGATCTTATTGAAATTTTGCACACTTCTTCAAAATAGCATTGACTAGTGATTGAACGAAGGTTTTTTTTTTTTATTACAACTAATTTTACAAGGCTATACGTAGTGTAAATCGTACCAAAAATTGAACTATTGTGCATACAACTCTGCCAAAAATTTAAATTTCAATTTTTTTTAAAATCCTTCGTTCAATCACGAGCTATACTTATCTACTAACAGAAAAAATTTGGTTTTTAAGTTTCAGATAAAGCTATCATGAGTTATCCTGACCACCACGAGGACACTTTTTTTTTGGGGTCTCCGGAAACCAGGTCTCACCGGCTGAATTTCCCAAATTTTGGATGAATTTTTTTTTTTAATATTGTTGAAATGTTGCTCTTTTACGCGCTTAATATTTTGAATAAAATAATTTATATATTATATTTTAAAACAATAGAGAAAATATGCTTTTTTGGTTTAGCAACCCACGTAACCCGTTAAAAAAAAAAATCCACACGATTTTGTAATAAAATGACGGCGCTGAAGCTGGATGAAGCAAGCCAGTTTGTCACATAGTGACGTTTGGCCGGCAACATTATATCGCCAATTCTTAACCGATTGACTCGACATTTTTTTTGTAATCTAACATTACATTAGATTTGGAACCTAAATAACCACATTTCACATCGAAGTACGTAGAGTACTTCTCATATGTTGGAAAATCTTTCCGAAGTACATATTTTCAGCGTTTTTTTTTTGACAAATAGTACATTATGATACGAGGACGAAAAAACTTTTTCTAACGAGTGATACAATCATACAAGATTAGGAACGTTTTTTCGTCGAGTATTGTGTGAAATTTTAATGGAACGACAATGGACGTTTTATGCCCATTATCGTTCCCGGTGAAATAAAAATATTTTTTTTCTCAAACATGCACCATTTTATTAAGAAATCGATATTTTTCTATTTCTCTACGTACATCGAAGGCCAATCTCATCTCGAACGCAAATTATCTTGAATTTTTGTTCCAGGTAAAAAAAAATGGAGGAAAACTCTTGCCGGCCGCGGGACACTATCGGACAAACGTAACGCTTCATTCCGCTTCTTCAAATCTTGTGGAAAAATTTGTAAAGATACTTAAAAATATTGTAGAATAAAGGCTGCTAAAAAGAAAATTTCGCTAAAAAGAAATTTCTATGAACTGAAATGAAAAAAAGAAATTGTCGTTCTATGAACTGATTGTGAGTATCCATGAAAAATTGTTGATAATTACTTTTTTTCCGGGCGGCAGACTTGTAGTCTGCCCTAATCTAGACTGATGATTTCGATATATTGTAATTGTTTTGGATCATATGAAAAGGAGACGATCCACACGTATAGACGATTACTTTCGGGGCCAGAGGAAGGGGTAGAACGAGAAAGGGAGAGAGAGAAAGGCTTCGCACTGAGGTATTGAAAAAAAAATACAAAACTACAAGCTTAAAAACCAAATAAACAAATAAACAAAAACTTATTTGAGAGGGAGACAGAGATAGAGAGAGAGAAAGAGGCAGAGAGACAGGTTATTGGGTAACAATTCCACATAGTGAGGTAGTGTCAATCATTGTCAGTACCTCATTGAAGGTGTTCTATCAACAACCCCATCGGGAATTGAACAAAAATATACAATTGAGGGGGTAGTTTTGCGATCGATCCGATTCTAATGCGGGCGAAGCCGAAGGCATGTCTAGTCTATTCGTGCGTGTGTTTATGTATGTGTATGCATATATATATATATATATATATATATATATATATATGTAAGGAGTGGGTTCGCGTATATCATATTATAGTAATCAAGGAGCTCGAACTATGAATTCATTACTAACCGATCCTTTTTCACATATACACAGGTCTGCTTCAAGCCTTCCGTAAAATGCTATCATGTAGGCCTCATGAATAATACCACTCGAACAAGCTCCGTGTAATTGAACTTTCAAGTCGGGCCATTAAATGAACGTCCGTGAAAACGTAAATAATTTATCAGTACACTCTCTCCCTTTCTTTATAATGCTTTTTAGTAATTGATATATAATCATACGGATTTTTTTGTCGTGTTCATTTTTATTTCTCTATTGCACATTGTCATCTAAATATCTTCCCGTGTGTAATAAACTTTACACGCATTAGATTCCAATTGCAATACTATTAATCATCGGTTTGTATATATATATATATATATATATAACTTAAAATGAGTGTGTATATTCATACATGGTAACTACAATTTATGGATTGGCGATGCGCCGTCTTTACGCAGCTCGGCATTAACAGATAATCCTATATACATTCAGAAAACAAGAGTTACTATTGTTTCACACGCACATACGCATACATACATAAACCTGCGTGCGCACAAATACAGGATGTCCCATTCTTATTACACACTCCAAATGGATCGTGAAACAGAATCCTGTTAAAAAAAAAGTTTCTCACAAAAGATTTTTGGTTCCGAAAGGGACAATGGATACCGATATACGCGATTTTTTTTTTGACCTGTTTGCGGAATTTTGAGGTAGGCTTCATCCCGCGAAGAAATGTGATCGGGCATTCCATACTTTGCGTTGGGCCCTGGCCAGGTTTGCCGCGTCTGATTCACCTGACCGGGCACTTTCATGGTACAGCCCAGAAAGATCACAAAATTGTTTTTATGGCTTATACTCTATGTTTGGAAATTGTGATGTTCTGGCTGATATAATTCGAAAAAATTTAAGTCAATCACTGAAGAATTGGCAATGTAATTTTACCGGCCGAAGGGCACTATCAAATAAAGGTGACCTACTTCATCCAGCTTCAGCGCTGCGATTATATTATAAAATCTCGGGATGATAATTGAAAATATATTGAATAAAGGCTACTAAACGGAATTTTCATACTATCAAAGCGGTATTCATGAAATCATGGAAATTCACTTTTTTCCGTACTCTTGACTGGGAGTCTCCCTTAAGCAAACGAAAACTGTACAGTTCCGTTTAAAAAATGGAATGTTATTGCAAGATTTCATAAATGCGTCGATGTTTTCTTTTGCTTTAATATGTTTATCGAATGTCTTTCTCGGTTTTTTATGCGACTTCATTTTCGCCATTCCTTTAGAAGCTTCATTAACAATTGCACCCCTTGTCAAGGGTTGTTTTAAAAAATCCTAAAATATGCGTTTTATTATTTGTTTTGAAGAATATTTATATCGAGTTTCAAGTTCATACACGCAAGGCAAACAATTTTCCATACAAACTTTTACATCCCATTTCAACCTTTAGGGAGTTGATCCTGCTAGGGTTTTTGAAAAATGCACCTCTACACCTTGTGAGGAACACATTTTCCAAATTTCATAGTTCTATCTACAGTCAGCGAGTCACAGTACTGTTTTATCTTTTGCCACACAAACTTTGCTAATCCCTTGCCCCCTTAAGGATTGAGTTAACAAAAATCGTTGAAATTTTATTAATTGTGTCTAGGAGCAGTTGTACAAAGGTTTAAATAAATTTGACCCGATTTTTTAAATTTTTCATACAAACTTTACCACTCCCTTTCTCGCCTTAGGGTGTGAATTTCTAAAAACCCTGAAACACGTGTTTCATTAATTGTGTCAAGAAGTACGAATACCAAATTTCTAGTAAATGCGCCCAGATTTTTTTTAATTTCCATACAAACTTTGCCACCCTTTTTCTCCTCTTAAGGATTAAATTTCAAAAAACCCTTTCTTAAATTGTGACTACATAATAAAATCAACATGCCCTCCAAATTTCACGTTTCTGCATTTAGCGGTTTTGGCTAGGCGATGAAGTGTCAGTCAGTCAGGACTTTGCCTTTTATATACAGGGTGAGGCACATAAAGTATTACAGAGCAATAGCACTCAAACTATTGATCATATCCAAAAATGTTTCAGACAAAAGTTTCAGTGATCGAGAAGGCCGTTATACTGGAACACTCCATTTTTTTTATCGGTGGATGCACTGAAGCTACGTCAAGGTCAACTCCACTTTTTTAAATGGAACCATATATTTTTTTTTGATGACATTATTACCGATTTTAAGACGAATTCAGCGACCTACAACCCAAAGTCATTCTAGTCACGCAAAGTATGAAAATAGTCGAAAAATCGAAAAATATCGGAATAATCACTTTCAAAGGATCCACTAACCTTGGTTTGGGTCTACCTACAGAAGATGCTCGAAGTGATGACTCTTGACTTGTAAACACTTGTTTGATCGCTGTTTTCATTTCTTACGATACCAATGTTTCTTATCGGCAGCAAGTACGCATTTTCTGTTGACATATCAGTCAGTCACGCATTACCTTCTAATGTGAGTACATCGGATCGCGAAAATGAACTTTTTATGGGGTTTTGTCAAAGAACGCGTAATGGCGGTAGCACCTACCACGTCTGACGACATGAAAGAAAGAATACGCCGAGCATATACCGAAATTACACCACAAATGTTGGCTGAAGTTAGACGGTATTTTCATCAGCGAATTAACAAGTGCTTACAAGTCGAGGGTCATCACTTCGAGCATCTTCTGTATGTAGACCCAAACCAAGGTTAGTGGATCCTTTGAAAGTGATTATTCCGATATTTTTCGATTTTTCGACTATTTATTATACTTTGCGTGACTAGAGTGACCTTGTGTTGTAGGTCGCTGAATTCGTCTTAAAATCGGTAATAATGTCATGGAAAAAAAATACATGGTTCCATTTAAAGAAGTGGAGTTGACCTTGACGTAGCTGCAGCGCCTCCGCCGATAAAAAAATAGGGTGGTCCAGTATGACGGCCTTCTCGAACACTGAAACTTTTGTCTGAAACATTTTTGAATATGACCAATAGTTTGAGTGCTATTGCTCTGTAACACTTTATGTGCCTCACCCTGTATATGTATATATATATATATATATTGGTTGAAAAAGTTCTGAGCGTTTTCCGCTAGATGTCTTTAGTGAGCCATATCTCACGATGTTTACATCGCATCGGGTCATACTGTACGGCGATTTAAAGGTGACATTACGCTTCAAAAAAAAGTTCTTTGACAGTTTTGTGTTTGGTGAAGCCAGTTGTGTGTTGCAGCGTTCCAAAATGGAGGTAAAAAAAGAGAAAATTCGATACATTCTTCAGTACCATTACGACCAAGGTGAAAAGGCGGAGCAGACGGCCAAAAAAATGCTGTTTATGGACCCAATACAGTATCGAATGCAACAGCAAAGCGGTGGTTCCAACGATTCCGTTCTGGTAATATGGACGTCGAAGATGGCGCACGCTCTGGTAGGCCAATCGTCGAAAATGTAGATAAAACCATGGAAATCGTCGAGTCGGATCGGCAGCCCAGGAACTGAAGATTAGCCAGAAAACCGTTTGGAACCATTCGCATAAGGCTGGTCTCAAGGAGAAGCTCGGTGTATGGGTGCCACACGAATTGACGCAAAAGAACCTTTCGGACCAAATTGATGCCTGCGATTCTTTGCTGAAACGTAACGAAATCGACCCATTTTTGAAGCCGATGGTGACTGGCGATGAAAAATGGGTCACATACAAGAACAACAGCCGAAAAATATCGTGGTCCAATCGCGGTGAGCCGGTCCAAACGATCGCCAAGCCCGGATTAACGGCCAAGAAGGTTTTGCTGTGTGTTTGGTGGGATTGGAAGGGAATCATCCACTATGAGCTGCTCCCATCGAGCCAAACACTCAATTCGGGCCTCTACTTTCAACAACTGACCAGATTGAAGCAGGCGATCGACCAGAAGCGGCCAGAATTGGCCAATAGGAAGGCTGTTATGTTCCACCAAGACAAAACCAGGCCGCACACATCTTTAACGACGCGCCAGAAGCTCCGAGAGCTTGGATGGGAGGTTCTATGGCACCCGCCGTATAGTCCAGACCTGGCACCAAGCGATTATCACCTTTTCAAGCATTTGTAACATTTTCTTGATGGTACAAAACTAGCCTCAAGAGAAGCTTGTGAAAATGAGCTGGTCAAGTTTTTTACCAATAGGGACGAGGACTTCTTCAATCGCGGAATTATGAAATTGCCTTCAAAATGGACAAAAGTTATCGAACAAAACGGCGCATATTTGACCTAAATCGGATAATCCTATGTTACTTTCATCGTCGAAATAAAGCGAAAAAACGCTCAGAACTTTTTACTTCATCTAATATATAAATGTATCAGCCCTATGTCACTCAATTTATGCTGTGTATGTTTGTAAATTAAAGGTCCAAAGCTTTGTTACAAATTTTGACTCTGAAAAATGTTGTTGAGACTCGAGACATTGGTTGCTTTAAAATGAATACATAAACGCGAGATAATACGAATACGAGATGAGAGAGAGACAGAGATGCAAGACAGCCTCTTTTCTCGGCTCTCTCTCTCTCTCTCTCTGTCGCTCTCTCTCTCTCTCTCTCTCTCTCTCTCTCTCTCTCTCTCTCTCTCTCTCTCTCTCTCTCTCTCTCTCTCTCTCTCTCTCTCTCTCTCTCTCTCTCTCTCCCTCTCTCTCTTCCTCTGCCTGCCGCGCTCGGCGATTATGCGCAATATCATTAACACCTTAACGTTTCAACATAGCATCCGTCTTGCTTTTGAGAAGCCGCGCTAATCCACGGTTACACCGGTCGCATTTTAAGCGGGACAGCACGCGAGCCGACATATTTATCGCTTGTTTTTAAATATTAAATGATACAAAGGTGCCGCACTGAAGGATATAGTGGCAACATCGGGAGAGAGAAAGAGAGATAGAGAGAGAAAGAGAGAGAGAGAGAGAGAGAGAGAGAGAGAGAGAGAGAGAGAGAGAGAGAGAGAGAGAGATCCATAAGGCTCTTCTCGTAGCTTTCTCAAACTCGCGAGCAGGCTCCGCTCCTTCTTCTCCTCGTCGACCTCGTCATTGCGGTGGATAAATGTGGATTGAGACGTTTTGATATTAGTTATACCTCAGTATATTTCATCCATATACATATAAGTATATCCTGGAGCTCTTATTGTAACCGCTGCGGTAAACTCAACGGGGCAGTGTGACGAATCCCTTAAGTGCAAATTTATGAGGCACTACAGCCAAAAACCGAAATGAAATAGCGCAAGAGCTTCTTTTTTCTATTGCATTTCATGTAATCTCCCTGAATAAATATTCAATGCGATATTCCAGAAAGTGTGCACTAACAGAAAACTTCTTTTATTAATTTGATGCGTCGATTTGATTTTTTAAATTTGCATTAACTAGATTTTTTGTGAAATCAAATTTTTCCTATTGCGTTCCATTATTAAAATTATTCATTACAATTTATTTATTTATTCAAATCAAGATCTATTTAATATCCTATAATAACTAAATATTTTATTTATTCCTAATACATCTGTGATTTGGTTTCATCTGGTAGTATGAGAAAAAAGAGACAGACGAAAAAATGGTACACGATTCAGTCTCTAAAAAATCTTATGGCTTTGTTTTCATTAGATGACTATTGTAACATTCTGCAGTTGAGGAACATGGTTAGTCTTTCTATACATAAATAGTGGCGCCCGTTCATAAAAGGCACGACGATACCTTTCTTTTTTCCAAATAACAGCCTTGTTAGTGAAAATAAGGAAAAATAACTTTTTTTCACCGCACTTTTATATCATGAACCTATATTCCTTTCTCGTGTTTGTGCAATATATCGTGTTTTATTTTTATTTATTTAATTTAAATCTAATCTTTATTGATTTAATTCGAATCTACTTAATATTCAAAAAGAATAGCTTGAACAAATTTAAAAAAATATTTAAAATAAATAGGGTAGGCCGCGAGACAAGAAAAAAAAAACCTATTTCATTGAAGGCATTATTACTGGATGGACCGTCGACCCAACAGTTAGTTCAAAATGAACGAATCGTGGATTTACACGTCTAGATCATGTCGTACATGTTTAGCCTTACAAATAGCTAATTTAATAATAAATGAACACTTAGAAATTTTAATTTTCCACTTTTAATAATAATTGAACTCAAATTCAACGATATTGGCGTGTGCTTGGCCGAGATTTTGTCAGTGACTGTACATCTGTTTCAACGGACGAACAAAAAAATTTCTCAATTTTTAAATCTGATTAATACATTTAGATAATTTTATTATTATCAATAATTACCCAAAAACTCAATATATATTGAATTTTCTAATGGTTGCTATTAATTCGTCTTTAAAAAAGGCTATGCTTCTCATTACTTTACTTAATTTCTCGACATATACTCAGTCGATTTATTTGAAACTTAACATAATCAATCGCTTTATCCTGAATCTTGATGATATAATATTTTCCGAATTTACGGTGATTTAGTTCCATTAGTTTTGCAACCATTAACGTCTGGAGAAGTTGTTTTCCCATAAGCGACCTCGTTAAATTCATATGTTTATAACTACTAAATTATTTAGTGAAAAATTCTAAAATAATTCATGTATTATGAATTCTATCAAGAACTATCATTCCTCAAATTTTCAAGAATTTTCGCGATATTTCAATATCCATCCAGTAATACCTCAAATAGATCCTATTTAAATTAAATATTTTTTTCGCCAGTTTTAACTAAGGGATCAGATATTTAAACAAAAACCATTATTCAATACCATGTTTTACGTTTGAACCAACTCCATCTGGTTTTTTGCTAAATAAATCCGGTCTTACTGAAATTCTGTTGATTTGTTAAAATTTGCAGAATGTGATAAGCAAAGGTGAACTTTATTACTACAGGTCTTCGTAATGTTTTTTTTTAATGCTGCAAAGCACGTAATACATGACCAATACTTAACCGAAGAATAGAATCTATATTCATAACCTACGGACCTCCGTATAAGAAAAAAATAAAAGCTAGAAAATGCACGTTGCATAGCTCTCGTATAAGAGCGCTTAAACATATGTGTATATGTACGGATCGAATGTTTCACATAAAGCATACTTTGGATATAGGTTTATTCCAGACCATTTGAATAATTGATCGGTTTATTGATAGTCGTGTAAACGACGAATGCTCGTTCGCACGGTATTATAGCTGGAGATGTTGTCAGGTTTTCTCACTCGTCCACGTTGAGCTCGTTGTTTTCGTATAGATATGTAGTTGGGGTATAGGTCAGGTCAGGTGGACGTGCTCCCACCAGCCAGTCCATCCTTCTGTACATTTGTCCATAGTCCTACCGCGAACATCGGCTTCCACTCTTGGATATACGTACAGGGTGTAGTTTCATACGAGGAAAGACCACGGCGACGATCAATCCTCCCCCCCACGTAATGATAGTCGGCCAAACGATACTTCATTCTGTGCGAACTGCCATAGTGGGAAACGGCGCCACGATATACATTCTATCGCATCAAAACGTTTTACAGAAGGTGTTTATAACACCTTTGGGCAATCGGTTCTTCAATAAGCCTGCGAATTTTTTTTTTCCTCATATCGATTGCGCTATCCAACCGTCGATGATATTTTCCGGGAATTCTTTCAACGTCGTGCCGAAGCTGCTGTAGTGATAATCATCTTGAAAAATTACAAACTTTCGCTATCAGATTTTCTTGTGGAAACATTTGGAAATCCCTTATCATTTGACTTCAGAAATAACGTGTGTGATGGTCGTGCGCTCAAAATGATGGTAAGGTTAACACCATGGTGAGGTGAAAGCACCACTACGAACACAATGACACAATTGCAGAAGAGCTCTTGTACCAAATATTTTTTACGCCTCCTCCTATCGTCCGCTTAAGGGGCGGGGGGGGTACCTTTGCAACTTTCAAAAAATGCCCCCCCCCGGCCCATAAAACCGTCCAATGTCTTAAAAATATCCTATCCAAATTTTAAACCAAAATTCGAAGCCGTTTGGAAGTTATAGCTACAAACGTGACACAACTTCCCGACGCTTGAGGGCACTGCATGCATAGTCGTGCATTATCGGCCGAGCTACCTACCTTTTATTCTCTACTGTTTTCAAATGCGTCCACGGTCATTTTTGAGCATGCTCAAAATACTCAAAATGCCAATGAAAGTTTCAACTCAACGATCTGAAACTTGGCTCCGAAGCACTTGAATTCTGGTCTGTAAATCGTTGAAATTGTATCCTATCTTGCGGCTGGGCTATTCGAAGAAGGATATATATCGATTTTGAAAACCATGCTCGCATTGGATATCATAATTGGAACTTAGCGCAAAAATTACGCCAACAGCGCCGACACCCGACGGGTGCATCGACAAGAGCGGTGCAATCTTCTTATCGACCAAAGAGGCTCGAAAAGCACGGAAAAATCGAATGGCCGAAGAAAATAAATTCTTCGACGAAGCTGAAGGTTTAATATATGGCCCTAGAATCGCTGATTACCCGGTAAGTAATTTTTATCACTGAACTTTTTCCGTGACCAAACTTTAAACGCGTTTTACTCAAAACTACAGTTTTTCAAATTGGCATACATCGTCACGTAAAAACTATTCAAACAATCTTAACCAAATTTGGCACATGACTGAACAACATCACTGCCTTGCCTGTAAGCCTAATTGTTTTATAGAAGAGGCCAAAAAAAGTACCTTTCCATATCAAAATATAAGAAAAATTTTATCCAAAATCGCAATGTCTATTTAAAAATCGTACAATTCATCCAATTTTTTTATTTTTTACTTTTTTTAAGGCTTACAGGCGAACTATGAATGTTTTCAACAAAAATCTTCAACCGTATTGGTTTTCAGATGAAAACCACGAGCACCAGAGTGTATGGCATTTTCGAAGTCCCGAGTCGACCTGCTTCAAAACCAGCAGGATATCTCAGCCATTTGAAAACAAAATTTGTAACTTAAAAAATACGCTTTAGTAGATCAAAGTACACCCTAATAAATGCTAAAGTTTAAAAAATCTGAAATAATTATTTCCCTTCCGAAAAAAATTCTACAAAATCATCAATTTTTTAGCCTTGTAAAGCTGTCTCCCCCCTTAAATGATGGACGAGGTAACGCATAATTGTCGCATCGTCCAGACTGTACAATTTCCGCTTGCCGAATTTCCACAATCATATCCCTTCAATCACCTATTCACTTCATACCGATTCACTAGCTACAACGAGAAACTCGTTATCATAATGTATATGATTATTATCGAGTGAATTTACTCTTAAACAAAAGATTGACAGTAGACTTTTCAATGAGTTCTTGACGGAATAATTTCAAGCCTTTCCGCTAGGAGTTTTCGATTAATTGACATTTTAGTACTCGAATGTACTTCAGTCTATAACAATCTCGTAAATCACATTCGAACGTCATTGTCGCCTCATTACGGCAAAAGTGAGGAAGGGTCAACTTATGTCATAAATATATCTGTGGATCAAGGAAGTTCGGGGGTGGAGGCTATGCTAATAGGATCTATGAATGAAGTCCGTCCGAATGAAGTTTCTCTACTTGGAATAAAAATAATGTAGTTAGTGCGAATACGCACAATTAGAGAAAAAACAGATGCTATTCTTCGTAGATCTTATACTAATTTGCATTCCTTCATGAACGTATGTCACAATATATTGCAAGTATGCCATTATTGGCCATCACCGTGACGATTTGAAGCTCATTTATTATTGAGGTTTTATTCGCTTCTCTTCGTAAAGAAAATCGAGTACTTAAATGTATTATTGGATAGACCGTCGCGACGGGCAAAAAGTTAGTCCAAAATTGGCGAATCGTAGATTTACGAGTCTAGATCATGTCGTACATGAGCCTTGCAAATAGCTAATTTAATGACAAATTAACACTTAGAAATGTTAATTGTTCACTTTTAATAATAATTGGATTTAAATTCGACGATATCGGCGTGCGCTTGATTGAGTCTTTGTCAGTGACTGTACATCTCTACAAACTGTCCAACAAAAACATTTCACAATTTTTAAATATAATTAATATATTCAGATCATCTTATTGTTATCAATAATTACCCAACAACTCAATATATGTAATGATTTCCAATGATTGCTATTAATTCATCGTTAAAAAAGGCGATACTCCTCATTACTTTAATTAATTTCTCGACAATTACTTGATCGATTTATTTGAAACTTAGCATAATCAATCGCTTTATCCTAAATCTTGATGATATAATATTTTCGGAATTTACGGCGATTTACTTCCATTCGTTTTGCAACCATCAATGTCTGCAGAAGCTGTTTTTCCATAAGCGCCCGTATAACTACTAAATTATTTAGTGAAAAATGTAGAGAATAATTCGTGTATTATTCTATCAAGAACTATCGTTTCTCAAATTTTTTAGACTTTTGGCGATTTTTTTAAATCCATCCAGTAATACCTTAAAACTACATGAACTATATAAAATACGTGTTAATTAATGTTCGTACTTTTACAAAAACGTGTTAACGATAAATCTATCCAGGAAGATACAACAGTAAAATGGATTTAACGAAATGGATTTTATTCGATAAATATCCCTAATAGAAGTAGAATTATACACTTCTTCATTCAGGCAGGGTCCTTTCGGTTATTTTTTTCAAGTGTTTCCAATTGTTCTAGTAGAGAAAAGAACATGAAAGTTTGTTAGATAAACTATAGGAAACCTGGGTTTATAAGGGAACTCGTTATCAGTGTAATTTGAAAGGACATTTACGGTTCGCCAGACGTGTACGGAGATATATAAAGGGTGTCGCAAAATGACCTGACATTTTTAATTGCGTGCCATTTTTTGTAGCGAACATAGAGCACTAATCTTTGACAACTGGTATCGAGAAGTATCGAGGTTTAGTCATAGAGAATTACACGATCGAGCAACACATAGAAATTGTGAAAATGCAATGTGAAATAATGCAGTTATTGCAGACGAAGTTTCACGGTCGTGTTATCTCGCGGGTATGTGAATTGGCCATCAAGATCGTGCGATTTGACGCCATTGGACTTCTTTCGTTGGGGGTTTTCCGAAAGGAAAAGAAAGAGCATAAGGAAGCAATTGGACGTACCATTAATGAAATTAGTCTGCAATAATGCCAAAATATTATTAAAAAGAGTAAACGATTGCAAACCGGGACGAGACGGCTATTTATCGGATATTCTGTTCCACAAATAACCTCCATGTTTGTACCTTATATTAAAATAAAAATATTCGTACTTTTCAAATAAATAATACGTTTTATTAATAAATTAAAATGTCAGGTCATTTCGAGACACCCTTCATTTGGGTATTGTATAGATATGTTTTATAAAGGGTATCGATTATTATTGGAAATTGCTTCCTACTATCTCCAAAAACCGAAACAATCGTTCAACAACGAAGTGTCATCTGAGACATTTTTCTCTCCCTATCTCCTACCTGCTGTCACCGGGATTCTTTCGCATTTTTAGTCCCACAGGCACAAAAGACGATAAAGAAGAACCTCTGCGAATATTCATGGTCTAATTTTCTGAATACGACCCGCGTTATTATAACTAAGCTCTTATTGAAGCACTTTTGACTTTGCGGGTACCATCTGCCGTATTCTTCTCTCTTCACAGTCGTTCCCAACTTTGGCACTGCATACATCCGAGGAATCATCGAGTATATCCATTGTGAATCCACAGCGGTCGAGAAATGAAAAGGCATGGAAAACATACACGCAGAGAATAATATGATGGTAACGATACGTGTGTATGTGTGTGTGTGTGTGTGTGCGTGTATATATAGGTTTGATACACGCTAACTCGTATATGAATATGAATCGAAACAAAATCATGCTCTACATAGAAGTCCCGTGGTTCTTCAATGTATAGGGACATCGAGGTGTGGCAAAACATCGCTGTATGTACAGTACACGATCTGGTGTTTGTAGAGATAGGTGTTGGTTTGATTCGAATGTTGGCCATACGTGCCCTCGAGTGATTCAATGTTTCCAGTATACGTGTTGCTGAGCGAGCCTTCGCCCTCTCCTCCTTAGATTTGTTTGTGTATGATTTTCACATTATGTGGGCCCGGCTCTTGGATCCCCGCAGTTCCCCACAGGGGATCTTGCCAAATACAACTATTACGGTATACTCGTATCGCTACCTATAAAGATAAAAAGGACTCTGCTATTGGCCCATGTGTGAAATCATGGGAAATTCGCCTTTCTGGTCATCAGCTTTCTACATGCTCGCTCGTGGAGTTTGTGTGTGTGTGTGTGTGGTGGAGCAAGAAGGACGAACCGCCGAGACTAACATTGTATGTAACTGGAAAGTTTACACATTTATCGTGTCGCAAATGGGCGTTTGGTGTTGTGATATCTTATGGGGTAAGCGCTATGATGGGGATGAAGGGACCAACGCCGAACTGGACTGGTGCGCTCTCCCTACCCGTACCCAGGGGAGGATGCAGGGTAGGATGTTTTCTCCCTACGCCTGGGGCTGACACGAACTTTTTTGCCGTCACCCATGGGAGGGGGCAGAGGCAGCTGTTGCATCTCTCATCCTTATATACCTTAACCACCGCGTGCTTAAAAAAAAAAAAAACATTTGTGGTCACGACTTTCTGACCGTAAATCGATGACGCCGGCGGTCGCGAAAGGCCAAATACGAAACAAACAAATGGGTTTAACGCTGGAATAGGGTACAGATAGAGTAGATTTTCTTTTTTGTTTCTTTTACGCGTAATAAGATTGAAGTTTTAACCAATTTTTGCGGTCTAGTTAACCTTAATCAATGCTCAATTGGGATCTGTCGTATGGGCGGAGCCTGAAAAACATGGCGGATATAAGAGGACCGAGTAATGCAAATAGTCATGTAGTTTAGTGCAAATTTCTGTGATATTATGATTTAACTATTATTGCAATTTGTGATTGGGCTGGTAACAATTCTAAACAACGCAATTTTGTGAAAGGAGAATGTATTTTAAAGGTTGGACACATTTTAAAATGTGGTAAAGTTATGTGGCATTTGCCATTACGGTGCTGTCAGCTTCTGAGCGTATTGTTTGCAAATGTCTCAATTACGAAATGATCCCCGTGAGATTGATCATTTCAAATAATTTGCTCTTGCAAAGCTGGGCTGGGAGAAAAATGCAAGGACATCATTGTGACGTTCCTGTATGGCAATCGGTAAGTTTAAACCTCTCATTCTCAGTACCTTTCATTATTTGGCAGTGCACATTTTTTAGTTATTTCAAAATGTTTCTCAATTTTTCATCACAGTTTCAAAAATTCCTTCACAGCACAATTTCGTGCTTGAATTCACTTTCAAAATTTTCACGGGTTTCATCCAACCTTCTAATTGATCTGTTTTTCCCACTTTTCCAAAATAATTTTTCATGCACACAAAGCGTTTCCCTGCAATAGGGAAATTGTGGAAACGCGCTTCCAATTCATTACTCGAAGTGCTTTCACAATCTTTCCCCGTGCAGAAATTTCTTAGGGATACCTAAGTTCCGATCAGATCGGAACTTAGGTATCCCTAAGTTCCTCATCGAAATCCATATGGCGCCCACTACGTAGCACAAGAAGGAGACGTGGTGGCAAGAATTTGAAATACGTATTAAATACATTTTTCTTAGAAAATTGAATACATATTTTCTTAGTTCGAACGATCTCCATTTAATTTAAATATAATTACTTAGAATAAATAACCTATATCACTTTTCTCCAGGAGATGTATATCTTTTAAGGTCTATATATTGTTTTTTAATTTTCTTAAATTAAATGTAAAGAATTTTGTTCGAAATTCTGTTATTAAAATATAAGTTTTGACAGTTATACGGTATCACCAATTTTTACGTAATCTTTTTTAGATCCTTGAATAAATCATTTCAGAAAAAGTCCGGCGTCTCCAGCTGATACGGATCAGTATATCCTGGTGATTTTTACATTCATTCCTGGGATCCCATTCGATATCGGAGCAGATCTTGTTCTAGAAGTTCGGGATTCTAGCCTGGATCCTATGCAAAGTTTCTATATGGATTCTGCTTAGATTCCGTAATAGTTCCGGATTAGGGCCCCGGCTGAAATCCGATTTGAGAGCGTTACATTTCGTTACATTTTACGCGGGGAAAACTTCGCGATTTCCATTTTCATCGATATGTATATTTTTCACAAAAATTAAATACTTTCATCGTATAGCTACGTATAATTTCCATTGTAGGCCCTAAGTATAGTTTGATTTTCCGCCACCAGATGTCATATCGCCATTTTACCGATCCCAATAGGTCTTCTCGTGTCTGTAAATTGCCCTACATAAGTTGGCCTTAGTTAGAGTTTCCTGGGACCGCTGTAACGGCGACTGGGGCTGGAAGTTAAGGAGGTGAAAAGTTACTGCGGAAATTTCTGATCAAAAGGTGAAACTACAGAAATGTTAGAAATAGAGGAAAGATGGGGGAATGTTGCGCTTCGCGTCACGGGTGTTAGTTGTGAAGTATCAGTAGACAGGAGGACCCACGTGCGTTGGTGGGAAATATAAATGCAGGTTCGTAACTTTCTTTTTATATTTAATAATTTTATTCTATACCTACAGCTATTACGTCAGTATTAAAATAACGTGTTCTTTATAGGCTAAAACCGAGATTTAGCAGCTAATATAACCTAAAAAAAATATCGTACTATTTAGAATGCTTAATTTTGGAGATGGGGCTAAAAGTTACAAATATCAGGGGTAGGTAGTGACACGTCACAACCTGCCCCATCTAGTATGAGTGTTTTATTTTATTTAATATTATTTTTTGTTATCGTAAGATGAGAACGTATGAAAGAAAAACGGAGTGCGGAACGAAGTTCAAAGACGTCTACGAACGAGCGGCGAAGATTTTGGATGAAGACAAAACCAAATCTGTTCGTGGTTTGGCAAAAAAACACTAGTGAAATAACGCCTTAGCTGAGAAGCAAAACACAAAAGGTAAAGCCAACGGTCCTTCAAAGAAAACGAAAGATAAGCAGAAAGGTGTAAAAAGGAAGATTCTGATCGATATTGAAGACGAGGAAGATGAGGAATATTTTTGTCTCGTCTGTTGTAGTTTGTTCGATCAAAGTCCCACTGGTGAAGAATAGGTCCAGTGCACTAAGTGCAAAAAAATGGTCCTACGTGAAATGTATCATCGAAAACACCACGTTTCATGTGTGCAATAATTGCTATAGTGATTATTCCGATTAATTAATTTCTGATTCAGTTTCGTTTTTATGTTTGATTACTTGGAGTTAAGTTTCATTATTGTTTTCAAGATTAAAAGTATTATATTTTGTGTTGAAGTTAACATTTTCTATGCTTTTGTTAGAAATCTCGGTATCTAAAGACTGTTTAAGGGCTTACATACACCTAAGACGGCTAAAAGTAAGGTTATGTTAAAGAATTTTTTTTTCTGTATAAAACTGAATTTTATTGAACAACCATGGTATATTATACATTTTAAAGTATGACATTTTATCTACATTGTGTGAAAATTTGGTTAAAAAATTTCAAACGGTAAAAAAGTTACAGTCGTTTTCCTGGGACGTGTTTTTGTTGACAGCGTTTGCGGTACCAGACGTGCCTCTGCCATTTTTTATCTTAAAAAAATATTTGTTTCTTAAATTAGATAGATAAAACTAGTACTTATCGAGCCGGAATTTAAAAATTTAATTTTTTCGTGTCATGGCAGTCACTGGAATAAAACAGGCGATTTTTTGCCTCAAAATTGTTTAGTACTTATGATGAAAAAAAAAACTATGCCAGGTATCGAAAAAACGGCTCGATAAGTACTAGATTATTGTATGAAGCATAACTGTGCAAAACTTGATCCCGATCGGTCCAGTAGTTGCGGATATATTTATGGTACCGATGTTGAAAACACTGTTTCGAGTAAAACGCGTTTAAAGTTTTGGGTACACTTTACACTGAAATAACTGATTTATTTGAAACTTAGATGAAATCGTTTATTCCTAGGCCATATGACGGATTTTCCTTAGATATTGAACCTTCCATTAGATCTTATTTTTGCTGTGTCAACGTCATTCATAGTCAAACTCATAGTAAAAAAAATGACAAAGGCCACGTCTATCTGCGCCGCAACCGTTAGTCGTTGCTTACCCGGTCAGTTACAAAACGCTATAACTTCGTTATTACTGCGAATTTCCTTATGAAATTTTCAGGGTAAACGCTCAAAGGATAGTACTTTCGAATGAGCACCTTTTTGAAAAATCGATCTTTTTTACCTACCCAGGTGTATGTAAGCCTTTAAAGCCTAATTTTTTTAAATTGAAAGCAAAAACAATGATTCTGATGATGATTTCAAAAATAAAACACTGATTAATAAGCTTGTATATTACTTGTCACATCTTACCCCTTATGGTGCAACAACTAAACATTGGTGCGGGACAAGAAGTTATACTGCCAGTTTTATTTTAAACATTCATTTCCAATAGTTGCGTCAAACTGACAATTAAATCATACACATTGAAAGCTTATTAATTTCTTTAAATGAAAAGTGTATAAAAATATCTGATTATTCCAAAGACGACGTGTAGTAGGTAAATTTGATAAAAAATGTCACAACCAGCACCAGTCTCCCCTATACTTCAGTACCATAGACAAAACATAGGTAAACGCGCCCCATTGCCTCGTACGTTTTGTTTTTATTTGGATGAAGGCAGGTGTACTGAAACTTCGTTCGCCTAGCTCGGTTCGTGATTCCCTGAGTTTCTGGATCGACCCTCGAAAGTCAAGAACGCGCGGAAACGATTCGGAAGAAAAATATTTGTCGTCCCCTAAATCGCGATTGGGCCTGATTGTAATGTCTATATTTTGTATATAAATACAAGCGAACCGTCGCTGCCAACTCAATTCGACCCTTGGACGAGAAGAATAGTTGGAAATTCTCATCGACAGAGGGATCGAAGGGAAAAAAAAACGTTCTCACCAAATAGAAGGCGTGATCAAAGTATGAGTGTAAAAAAAGCTGCCAAGCACCCGTAACATAGAGACATCTTTCGCCAATCGTAAGATTGCATTATAAATTATCTTCGCTTATAATGTGTGCTCGAAAACTCCTGGACAAATAGCTTTTACAATGAAACCTCGTTTATGCGTTTTGCACTTATACGTTTTTATCATTTATACGTCAAATTTCTCTGACCCGACAGTTTTAGCCTATACAGAATGTAAAGTAGTTTCATTTTTACGTTTTTCACTTATACGTTTTGTGCGCTTATACGTTATTCATTTTGTTCCCCAGCGTCCGTTTTTTTTCGCGCACAGACAGGTATAAAAAACTTTTCAATTTTTTTTCAAAAACAGACAAGTGTCAAACGTACCTTGATTTTTTCACTGCAAAACTCTGGGATCGTACTATGCATGCACGTACTTAAATGTGATTACATATCTCTTATTAATACGAACATGTTTTTTACTGACTAGTATAACGCGTCAAAGCGTTAATGTTATTGAGACGTTGAATAAGTTCTCGCTGTTTTCCAACAGATGGCGTTACCAGAACTGCGTGCGTGTCTTTTAAGATGGTAACGCATCTATAAAGAAGTACTATAAGCAAGCTTGAAGTTTAGTGTACGTCATTTCGCCGAAGTGTAAACAACTTGATTTTTCATAGTGTTAATCATGTCAAATTTCATGCCAAAAGAAGAGTATCTGCGGGCAATTTTAATGCACTACTTTATTTTTAAAAAAAATCTATAGCTAAAGCGCGCAGAGCCCTTATTGAGACTTCCGGCGACCATGCTCTGTCGGAAACAACAGGCAGAGATTGGTTTATCCGCTTCAAAAACAATGATTTTGATGTTGAAGATAAAGAACGCTCTTAAGCACCGAAAAAGTTTGAAGACGAAGGATTGGAGGCATTACTTCACGAAGACTCATGTCAGACGCTAGCTGAACTTGCAGAATCATTAGGAGTTGATCACACAACAGTTTCAAAATGTTTGAAAGCATTAGGAAGGATTGAAGAGCAAGGACATTGGGTGCCGTACGAATTGAAGCCAGGTGACGTTGAACGGAGTCTTTTCACGCGTGAATAGCTACTTTATTAAGGCCTTATATACGCGATTTCGCCGATTTTCGAAGGTACTTTTCTAGACGCGGTTAAAAAAAAATGACGCATATATTGACAACATTTTTTTTACAGATCATTTATGCACATGGTTAAGTATATGTAAAAAAAAAAAATCAGAAATATTAACAAATGGCGGAGATATAACATAATAAAGCAATGTATTTTTTTTTGCGCGCGCGTTGATGGTGAACGTTCTCGGCATCGATGTGGGTGTCTGAAAAAAAAATGAACATATTTATAATTGCATAATGAATGTATCTTCAGTGTGAACCAACAATATTATTTAAAAAAAATTATTATAATAAAAATTCGAAACTTAAAATTTTTTTACTCAATTTTCTGTCGGTATTTTATTTTTTATATTTTTTTGTGCCATTGAAATTTTTGTTTCTGTGGTTCACACGATAGGTGATGATACTAAGAATATGTTGTAAAAATTTCAAAGCGATCTGAACCTTCGTTCAAGAGTTAGAACTTTCACAAGATTCAAAAAAGTGAATCTTGGAAAAACGGCTTTGAAGTTGGCGGTCGGGCGCGCCGCGCGGTATCTATTATAAATGCAATCTTACCTTATTGGAACAATTTTTGGAATTTTTCAATTCTGTAAAGCTTAAAATATTCCTAACCGTTCAGGCTAATGGAATCAAAAATTAAAAAAAAAATAAAAAAATTTGATATTTGTGGCGTATATAAGGCCTTAACGGCAGAAAAGGAAAGGTTTTTTTGCATCGTATCGTGACGTAAGTCCGTGGGTAAGTCCGGCCATGCATCAACATCATCGGCAAAGTCGAATATTTATGGTTCCAAGCTTCTACTCTGTATTTAGTTGGATCAGCTGGGTATAGTTTATTATGAGCTGCTCAAACCGAACGAAATCATCACGGGAGATTGCTATCGACTACAATTGATGCGTTTGAGCCGAGCATTGAAGGAAAAACGGCCGCTATACGAGCAAAGACACGACAAAGTGATTTTACAGCATGACAACGCTCGCCCATATGTTGCAAAATAGGTAAAAATCTATGTGGAAACGCTTAAATGGGAAGTCTTACCCTACTCACCGTATTCACCAGACATTGCCCTTTCCGATTCTCACTTCTTTCGATCGATGGCACATGGCCTGGCTGAGCAACACTTCTATTCTTATGAAGATGCTAAAAAATGGGTCGAAACTTCGATAGCCTCAAAAGACGTGTCGTTTTTCCGACGTGGAATTAAAATGCTGCCAGAAAGATTATTTATTACTCATTTAAGAAAATTAAGCATTAATTTTCTCGAAAAAAAAAACAGCGAGAACTTATTCGAATCTCAATACAAACTCTCAGCAAATGAAAATTATAAACGGAAAAAAAAAACATCGAATTGGCTCAGTACTTTATTACTACCGATCAAATTTTCAGTTGAAAACCAAACATTAGCATAACAGACTTCCTGCTATTGAAAAAACATCGCGAATTATGCACGAATCGCCATATGTACAGCTAAAGAGTTTCAGATACATGCTTTATTTCACGTATACGTTATTCTCATTTATACGTCATACTTCCCGTACATAAATAGTGTCATGGATACAGTCTGATTCGGACTAGGATCCTGGTTACTCAATCGGGATCCAGTCAGACATCAGATCGGATCCGGGAGCGAAATGTAACGCTCGCAAATCGGATTCCAGCCAGGGTTCTAATCCGGAACTATTAACGACTTTAGTTTGAATCCAAATATAAATTTTGCATAGAATCCGGGTTTGAATCACGAACTTCTACAACAAGATCTAGTTCCATATTGAATCGGATTCCAGGGATAAATGTAAAAATCACGAGGAGATACCAATCCGTATCAGCTGGAGACGCTGGACGTTTTCTGAAATCATTTGTTCAAGGATCTGAAAAAGATTACGTAAAAATTGGTGCTACAGTATAAGTGTCAAAACTTATATATTTTAATAACAGAATTTCCAACAAAATTCTTTACATTTAATTTGAAATTTCGAAAAAAAAACAATATATAGACCTTGAAAGACTCATATTTCCTGGAGAAAAGTGATATAGATTATTCATTCTTAGTAATTATATTTACATTAAATGGAGATCGTTTGAACTAAAAAAATATGTATTTAATTTGCTAAGAAAATAGTACATTATGATACGAGGACGAAAAAACTTTTTCTAACGATTGTGAGGTTGCAGCACGAGCTGAAAGCGAGTGTTACAATCACACGAGGTTAGAAAAAGTTTTTTCGTCGAGTATTATACGAAATTTTATTGCACTCAGTGTGAGAATGGGAGCTTTACGCACGCGTACGTAAAACGTCCATTATCGTACCGAGTGGAATAAATGTATTTAATCGATATTTGGAATACGTATTTCAAATTCTTGCTGCCACGTCTCCGCCTTGTGCTACGTAGTGGGCGTCATCTGGATTTCGATATAAGAGTACCCCTTCTAGAGGATCTGCACGGGTTGTTGTACCCCATGAAAAACGTATAACTAAAGTATCACTGTATTCAAAGTTCTCATAGCCACCACAGATTTTCGTCAACTTGATTCTCAAATGTAAAAAGTTTGTCGCTGAAAACACAACCTATTTACTTTGGCTCGATAAAAATCATAGCTACGTCTGACAACACGTAAATGCCATGAGATTTTAATGCTACACTTGATTATCGAGTGCAGTAGAGTCATTATGCGTTATAGCTCCATCGACCCTTCCTTTTCCCGCGGTTACATCGCTGGTAAGGTTTTTATTTTTTGCTCTTCGCGCATTTATCGAGCCTCGGCGCGTAGCACGCATTTCACCCCCATACACGTGCATTGACAAAAGACTGGTGGCACCTTTCTCGCTCGTATTTGCGCCATGTACTCGCGTTGTTGAGGCCAGCGACTTAACACCGAATGGGAACGTATAATAGGGCTTCTCTTCTCGCGGTCTTTGTGCGTGTTCGAAAAACTTATGAAAGGCCTTGCGCTCTTCTTACCGTCGTATACGACGCCGCGTCGTATGACATCCCGCCAATCGTATGTGTTGTATGCGCCACGATCCAATAACTCCTGAAAGCATGTGAGAGTGCACCCTCGTCGACGCGGGTACCGTAAAAGGGATGACGCGCGAGAGTGACCCTTAAACAGCCTACCGGGAGATTCGAGACAGTAGCTCCCACCACTTTCACACGTTTTATTCTTCTTCATTTTTTTTTCTTCCTCAGTGTCTTTCTCGCGGTCTCGCGCAAAGCTGACGGATTTCCATCACCTACATTCTATTTTCTTTTCGTCTTTTTTTTTACCGCGTCCCATTGTCCTCTTAAGAAGAGAAGCGCAAAAAAAATCGGAGGGAAGTAATCCTCGTGCATTGACCGAAAGGCAAAAGCCCTTGCTTCGTACCGCGTGCAATAAAATTATCCGACCATCAGCCATCTTCAAAGGAAGATGCTGTATTCGCATCGACGCAACTCTTCGTTGCGGTTGATTTTTTTTTATGGTCTCCGCAGCGAAAATGAAGTCTTTCTTGCTTTCAGATTAAAGCCAAAGGGAGTCGCTTATTCGATGTAATCGCGTGTAATTGTATAAAAAGAAAATGGAGTGCTTCGAAATAATGTTTGATAATACGGAAAGAATATGATTGTTCGTGATACATGGAAGAACTTCCTCCAGTTGAAACACATATTTATGGTACCACTATAGTTTTGCATCCACCGTCACTCTAATCTAATCTTACATTTTCATTACGATTGTACGATTATTAAAAAGAAACGAATAACTTTTTACACTATTGGGATCTGTCAAATGACGATATGACATCTGGAGGCGGAAAATCAAACTATACTTAGCGCAAAGCCTTCAATAGAAATTATGCGTAGCCATACGATAAAAGTATTCAATTTTTGTGATAACATCTTTATCTTACTATAAACGTAGTAATTTTATTTACTACCGAAACTGTAAGTATTATCGCCTTTCTGTACTTTCTATGACCTTCAATGACCTTATGTTATAGGTCGTTGAACTCGTTTTAAGCTCCTCTTACATGATACAGAAAAAAAAATATACCGATCCATTTAAAAAAATGGAGTTGGCCTTCAAATGTCCGAAGAACCTCTACCTGCAAAAGAATTATTATCGCTATCGGATGGCCCCTTTCGTACTGTGCAATTTCATTTCAGCAAATATTTCTGTGAACCTTATAGTTTCGAAGATATCCAAGGTGCTAATAGTTATTGGACCACCCTGCATATATATTTTTTGTCATAAGAGCGCACGTTAAATTAGTTATCGTATAATGTTTGATGTGTTTGGTCAATCGTCTTCAAATTTTGCACATGAACTCAGCTTGGAATTTTGAATGATATATCAAATTTTGAACAGTTTATAATGATTTTCAGTTGTAGCCCATACATCCTTGAATCATTTATCTCATGGGGATTATTTCGTAATTGAGACGTTTGCAAACAATACGCTTTGAAGCTGACAGGTGGGAAACGCCACTAGCTTTGCCACATTTTAAAAAGTGCCCAGGCTTCAAAATACGTTTTCCTTCTACATGTTTCGGATTGGTACCAGCCCAATCACAAATTACACTAATACTTATCATAATATCACAGAAATTTGTACTAAACTACATAACTACGTTTCACGGTCCTCTTATCTCCGCTATCTTTTTAAGGCTCCGCCTATATGACGGAGCGCAACAGACTATTTTTACAAACACTATAATTTCACAACGTGGTATCTTAAATTAAAATATATCCATAAAACTACTGGAAAAAAAATATTTTTCTGTCATGTACTTGTTAACATTTTCTCAGGACTCGATCACAGTACTTCGCTCTAGTGTTGAAGCTTTATAAATCAATGTACTTGACAATTTGCTGAACTCCAAAATTAAAGAGCGTAGAAAAATTACATCAACGCGAAGAATTCCAGTACATTTGGTGCCTTTTGAATTTTCGAGTGGAACTACATACATGTATATGGTTTTCCACTCAAATGTATACGTATTACAGCGTGGTCAATGCGTATGCGAGACGTGAATCAATGAAAGGGCAGTTTACTTCCACGTTAACGCTCCGGACACGACAAAATAACGCTGCGCTTAATTTCACGTATCTGGTACCTGAGACACGAAAAAGCTATACCAGCTCATTGATGTATGATGATGAAGTAAGCGGTGTAACTAAATCGAATAAGTTTCGTTATAGTTGCGTTCTTGATTCAAGTGTTGAGAGAATAATCGACGGAGATCTCACGGGTATCCCGCGAGAGCACCGGCTTAATTCCTATGTACGGGGCGAGTCGTGCTACACACTCGAAATGAATGGGGACACGCACTTACGTCTTCATCCCTCGGCTTTTCAGGATCTCTCTCCCTTCGAAAAGCTATAGGTATATATACAATTGTAACCCTCGTTCCTTGGGGACGTTCGCCCTCTTAGCTTCTGGAGATCAAGTTAACAGGATTACGTCGTGCAATTGCTCGCAATTACCAATTATTAGCTACCTTCCGGTCTTTTACAACTTCAATCAAATGAATTCGTCCTTTCGTCAATCTTTGCAAAGATTTTTTTCCGACCCTTTTCTTTCACTCTCTCGTTTTCTCTGTCCCCTTCTTTGATACGACTGACATTGTCATTGACAAAAAAAAAATTGTGTCTTCTTGTAAATTCATGTTATGAGGAGGATCTTGCGATGACGTAAAAATGACAGGAAGCCGATACTTTTGTGTCCTCGCTACTGATGACTCCTTTATGTTTGCGATGTATAGGGCAAAAATGGAATTTGTAAACTTGTCATATTATCGATACCCTCACTTCCTGACACATATTAGGCACATATTTGTGAATGATATATATGTATTTTCCTTTCTTCAGTCAAATATTCGTTTTCAGATCTCTATCGAAATTTCGTCTCCGTTTATCGTACAATAAGGTAGAGTTTATGGCTTTCTTTGATGTACTGAGGGTTTTTATTCTCTCTGTATATTTCGGAATATGAACGATCTGTAGAAAAGTGTATTGTAAAATCTTCTGAATTATTTTCTAACTCACTGGGTTATATTGGGATCTGTTAAATGGTGATATGACATCTGGTGGCGGAAAATGTAACTACACTTAGGGCAAAGCCTTCAATAGAAATTATACACAGCCATATGACGAAAGTATTTAAATTTTGTGAAAATTATAAATGTCGGTGAAAATGGAATTCACAATCGCAAAAACATTAAGGGGTTACGTGGGGATAAAAATTTCAAAAAATCCATTTTTTAAATTTTATTATCTAATCGTACAATATGACTAGAATATTCTCCCAAAGTTTTATGTCAATCGGAGTAAAAGTCTAGGCGAGAGACCCTTTGGGAATTCCCTCGTTGGGAAAGACCGGCCGGGAGCGACGTAGGTATACGCATTTTTCTCAAAACACTATTTTTGAAATCGGTGGACACGATTTCTCAAAAGCTAATGCACCGATCTTATTGAAATTGTGCGCACTTTTGCAAAATAGCATTGACTTGTGATTGAACGAAGGTTTTTTTCGATTACAACTAATTTTACAAGGCTATACATAGTGTAAATTGTACCAAAAATTGAACTATTTTGCATACAACTCTGCCAAAAATTCAAATTTCAATTTTTTTAAAAATCTTTCGTTCAATCATGAGCTATACTTATCTACTAACAGAATTATTTTTAATTTCAGATAAAGCTATCATGAGTTATCCTGACCTCTGCGAGGACACTTTTTTTTGGGGGCTCTCCGGAAATCAAATTTCCCAAATTTTTGGATGAAAATTTTTTTAAATGGTCCGGCCGTTGACCTTCCAGAAATAAAGGCGTCATCGGAAAAATGCTGCACAGTCGCTATTTTGACATGTATCGCTGTGAAAAAATAATTTTGTATAGTCAATTACGTGTATAATAAAACCCCTATTTTGTAATTCCGATGTATTTTATGGCTTCGCTGAAAAAAAATCACTACATATGCCCCTTTTTGCCTCTAGAGTGACCTAAGGCCTTAAGAATAGAGAAGTTTCACATACGAAAGATTGTGGAATGGAGATATTTAAGAGCAGTAATATTTCAGAAGTGAGTTATTGTGGCATAGTGATATTTACGAATAGAGATGTTTCGGCAGAGACATATTTAAGACATGAGATATTTTAGAATAGAGATGTTTCTGATTAAACCTGCTCCAGAATAGAGATATTTAAGAAGAGAGATGTCTGAGCATAGAGAAATAAAGAATAGCGTTGTTGTCCTGGCGAATTCTGAAAAGCCGTTTATCGGGGAACAGTGTAGAATCCAATTAGATCCCGATGAAGACGCCCTATGTGCGGTGTCCCCAACAAATTTCTGTAGAGATGTTGGTGCACCTTAGGATTTCCCAATAAATTTGTCCACGGGCTGAGAAAAGGATATTTTTTTTTTGGAGATCCAGCGCGGTATCCACTTGAATTCCAATGTGGACTCCTTATGTGCGGCGTCCCTATCAAATCCCTATAGGGATGTGGGTAGGATTTGGGGGCTCCGCAACAAATTTCTGTACGGGTCCTTTACTTTCTTTATAGATAAGAAAAGCACGTGTTTTTCCGTCAAAAAGTTTACGATCAATGTCTTTATTTTTATTATTACCCCTATCGCGTGATTTCTCTGTGGAGACGTTGCCGAATTCTTTGTTATTTGCTGGCAGCTCACTTTTTTTTCGCACACTTTCTAAGTAAAAAAAAAGTTAATTGAATCTTGAGCCTTGCAAAACCTGGAATATTTTATTCACCGGTTTTCGATAGAATATGAATAGCGTGAGAAAATTGTATGAGCATGAATTTACGGAGTATCGAGACTGAGAACAATGCGACGTAATACGAGGAATGGTATAACGAGGCGAGTGGCTGATGAAAACGGATTAGAGCTTTGTGGTCAGCGACAAATAAGCCCAAAGTATGTATACAAGTGAAGAAATAAAGGAAAACACGGAAAGTGAGGATTGAGGAT
>CAWVQM010000552.1:0-18733 GCA_963932345.1 Ophion ventricosus | reverse complement strand
GTGACAAAACAAGCCAAACAATGCCGAATAATCCTAAGCATTGAGTTACAACTATACAAGTCTGAAAATCCGTAAAACAAACAATATACCAAAACAAAACAAAAAAAAACCGTTTCTTAACCCCTTCGTTGGCATTAACGCAATAGTGCGTCAAATAATTCCGTGCCCTGTGTGGCATTGACGCAATAGTGCGTCAACCTTTATTTCCCTATTTAACTTGCTCTGATTTGAAATCGGAGCCCCATTCGGGGGGTTTTGGGCTCGCTGAATCCGAATTTGAAGTCAAAATTTGGAAATTCAAAATGGCGGCGCCAATATGGCGGACAAAAATCAAAAACTTTACTCGATTTAGATGATTTAGATTAGTACTCCGGGATTTTTGAGGTCGCTTATTACGAATCTGAACTTTAAATTTGAAAATTCAAAATTTTCAATCAGTGACCTACACAACCTATGAGTACCGAGTTTCATCTAAATCAATCTGTATTATTTGTATTTTCATTCGCCATATTCGTTCGTCATTGTGAATTCCTGAATTTTGAGTTCAGATTCGTAATCAGCACCCTCAAAAACTCCAGAGTACAAGTTTTCAGGATAAAAAAATTTTCCTGCCATTTTGGGCACTTTTTGTCGAATTCTCTCTGCCAACGAAGGGGTTAAACAACGTTGAGGTTTGCGTCGCTGGAATGTAACGAAAACAAATTTCTTTTTTATTCCCAAAATTTCTTTTGGCAGATCTGAGCCACAAAAAGCCACGAAATCTTTTAGGATTCTCATTTGGCAATTTACAGCTTTAATCTGCAAATTATGATTTCGGATAATACTGAAAATAAGAAATTCATAAGAATTTTCCTTGCATACCAACGATGCAAACTTTAACCTCATTCCGCAAGGGGTGTCACCGACTTGAGATTATAAAAAAATCTATTTTTTAGCTAGATTTATCATTTAGATACATTTAGATGGAAGGTAATATAAAGAAATAGTTAATTTTAAGACAATGACGCGGTACTTTTTTTTTCTTTTGCGTTTTTCTCGAAATAACTTTAAACTGGTGGACAAAATACCTCGAGATCTACTCAATCGATTTTAATAAAATTTATACCACATATTCTTTATCATATTATCTAGGATGTAGCACAGGATTTTTTTTATTAGATCACGCGTTCATTTTTTACTAATTTTTAAAACTCAACATTTTTATAAAAATCAAGGTTTTTTTTATAAACAGCTGTCTTTTCGACAAAATAAAAATGTATATTTTTTCCCCTATTTATTGAATGATTTCCCCCCCTTTTCCCTACACTTTAGCTATTAGTTTTCTTTACAGGATTAAAAAAATTTTATTTTCCCACGATGCCTGACTAAAAAATGCCACCATTGGGGTAAGGATTTTCATAAAAGGGGTCTTTCTAAACGACTTATCTCTCTGCCATTTTCTAATGTTTTTTTTTCTTCATAAGACTATAATATATTCGTGAAAAGAAATTAATTATTTTATCCATTTGATCGTCTTGTTAAAATTTGTTTGTATTTTTATACCTGTTATTCCGAGCGCCAAGGTAGTGTTGTCCCTTAATCGTTGGGAATTAATGTTGTTTTTTTGCTTTTTCTTTTAATGCCTCTTGGCTATGGCGACCGCAGGAACATGCGAGTACACACACACGTAGGAATTTCGCTCTACGATTTGACCCTCAAATGAGATGGATTCTCGATGCATCGCACTGCGGTTTGCACTTGTATGTTTATGCATATACACTTACCCTTATATATATATATATATATATATACACACACACACACACATACATACGCCCCAAATTTAACGTTTCCCACGTTGATTTCGTATTGCAAGATGTGAACGCGGTTTGAAATTCTGGCCGCCACAAAACATCCCCGCCTACTCGTGTTATATACGAATACCAATAATCTATGTATGCAAACGATGTTTTTGTACAGCGATGATCTCGAACATGTGTAAGAATTACCGCACTGGTCCGCCATGTCCATTGCATGGGATGGTTACATACATGGTGTGTCCCAAAAGTCATGCAATATATATATTTTTTTAAGATTCTTTAATAATATCGGTACATGGGGTTAATATTCTTCAAAGTACTCTTCATGAGCATCTACATATTTTTTCCAGCCACCCTCCCATGCTCGATATGCCCTCCCAAAGGCCTCGACGCGAATCTCCTTTAAAACTGTTGTCACAGCCGCTTGGATAGCCTCAACGCTGTCAAAACGGCATCCTTTGAGTACGTTCTTGACCTTGGGGAACAAGAAGAACTTGGCCGGACCGTGGTCGGGACTGTAGGGTAGCTGCGGCAGCGTTGCCACGTTATGCTTCGACAGGAACTCACGGACGCAGAGAGACGTATGGCGGGGCACATTTTCGTAATGCAGCCAGGTACCGGCGATGTCTTTTCGCACGCGGATGACCCTTTTCCGCAATCTTCGTAGGCTTGTTCAAGCAGTTCATGAGTTTCTGCAGCTGTTTTGTCGAGTTTTGTGCAGAGCTTGATCGCCCAACGTTGTTCGGAAGAATCCGCCATGTCGTGGTTTCGAAACAAGGGTGCACTAAATCAGCGATCCTGACGCCACCTATGCTCAGAGCAGGCTGGCCGAGGGTGCGCTGCAAAGCTGAGAGTCCCCCCACATAACTTGAACGGCCCGAACGTGCTGCAATCGGTCGAGGCGCGGCAAAAAAATATATTGCATGACTTTTGGGACACACCATGTAAGTGGGCGGGTGGTTGTGTGCGCGTGAGTGTGTTGTAATATGCATAGGACCTTCGCGCTTATGTAGGTATGCGTGTGTGGAACCACACAGTATTTAGGTATTTATTGCATAAACGTATTTGCAGTGTTCTCATTCAGACTGATGCAGTAGCAACGGGAGGCATTTAAGAGATCAGTATCAGTCTAATTTCGGAAATTTTCGTTTTTCTAAAAACATCAGTTTCGTATAGTACATGCCTGTAGAATCACGGTCGAGAACGATATTTAGGTCGGAGTGACCGATACGGGGATAAAAAGAGTGATACAATAGAAGCGTCAGTGCGCGTTCAGCGCGCAACCGCTGTGTCGAGCGTCTAAATCTCGGAGAACAGAGATCCGAAACCGAAAATTCCAAGACAGTGAAGCTTTTGAAGAAGCTGAAGGAATAATGTATGGACCAGGCATCGCTGATTGAGGGTAAGAGGCTTTTTTTTTAAAGTTTTATGTACATTTTTACAGGAGAAACTTTAAACGCGTTTTTCTCAAAACAACGTTTTTCGACCTTGTCGACATGATTTTGGAAAAACTATTGCACCGATTGGGCTCAAATTTACAGGGATTATTCTATGCATGTATCTCTTCGACTCCTACTAACGGTATAAACATTTATTAATATTTAATCCTATTTTAAAACAATTTGAGTTGTAAAAAACAGTCGAACAATTAAAAAGTGCGCCATTTCGTTTTCTTTTTATCGGGGGTGAATGTTTTTAGTAGGGGTCATAACTGCAACTCCACTTTATAATAAAATACTCGACTTTTTGTTTTCCGATGCTCCAAAGTTGAGATTTAGCAAGGGTAATTTCAGACAGCCGGATCAGCAAGATGAATAAATAAATAATTTTTAAAATTTTTCTTGCACTTGAAAACTTCTATTTTTATGTATAACAATATTGAACGATAGAGATCCATTTTATTATGAAAAAAAATTCTTGAAAATATATCCAATAGATGGAGACTGATGCCTCAAGATTGTTGTTAAAAAATATTCCGTTGAATAGATATTCAGGAAAATTTTACTATTCGTTATGGTATTTTTTCTCAATATACTGGCAAAAGGAAAAGCGGAGATTTACGCACTCGTTTATTGAATATTAAATTTCAAAGTTAACGTCAACGTTTGCTTGATCGCAGTTTTTGTAGGGGGGAAGTCGTTATTCCAGTTTCGCGCATATAGCTTTCGTATATGTGAATAAAGTGACCCCAAAAAATGAATATCGTGTGCAGAATTGTTTACAGAACAGTATTATGGAACAAAAAGACAGGTTGTCGATTTAATTAATGAGAATGTATGAACAATGTGCGATCAATTAACGAAAAAGTGAGGTTTGTTGAGACGTGTGCATTGAAATGTGGCAACGTCGGAACTATGGGAATAGCAGAACCAGTCGAAGACATAGCGAGCCAATTTCAAATACGTTAAAGTCGAATGCGACTAAGGGTAACTTATTTATTCATTTATCGTCGTTTCCATTGGACACCTTGCAGCGTACTAATATTTTTTTTCCGAATCATTTGTTCCTTCCTTTTGCTCTGACATAACCTCTGAAAACGGCGAGGGCGCAGAACGTGCGTAAAATAGCTGTCACCTGTGACAGTTATTGTAGTCAACCTAACAGTCTTGAATTATACGAGAGAACCTTGCGACGCTGCCAAAGCTCGTATTTATTTTAATAAGAATTTAAAACATCGAAAATTATTGGGAGTACACATAAGTCTCCGCCGTTTTTTTTTTTATAAAAAATTGGGCATTATTGTGAAAGAACGGTACTTTATGTTTTATTCAAAGTATTGTCGATCGCTGGCCACTACTTTTCGCCATCTTTCTGGCAGCATATGGATACCGCGTCGGACGAACGCTTCATCTTTTGAGGCTATCCACAAATCGACCCAATTTTTGGTATCTTTATATGATGTGAAGTGCTGCTCAGACAGGCCGTGCGTCATCGATCGAAATAAATGATAGTCAGAGTGAGCAATGTCTGGTGAATACGGCGGGTGGGGCAAAACTTCCCAATTGAGTGTTTCCAAGTAGGTTTTGACCGGGGCCGCAACATGTGGACGAGCATTATCATGCAGGAGAATAATTTTGTCGTGTCTGGAGTAGTAGTGGGTGCGTTTTTCCTTGAGTGCTCAGCTCAATCTCATCAATTGTTTTCGGTAGAGAGCTCCAGTAATGGTTTCGTTCGATTTGAGCAACTCATAATACACGACACCCAGCTGATCCCACCAAATACACAACATGAGTTTTTTTCCATAAATATTCGGCTTGGCTGTCGATGTTGAAGCATGGCCAGGTGGTCCCCATGATTTCCTCTTCTTTGGGTTATCGTAGTGGATCCATTTTTCATTACCAGTGACTAGACGATGCAAAAAAACCTTTCACTTATGTCTGGCCAGCAGCATTTTACATGTGCAAAATCGGCGTTCAACGTTTCTCGGCTTCAGTTCATATGGAACCCAATTTCCTTGCTTTTCAATCATTCCCAACGATTTTAAACGATGTGAAATTGCTTGTTGAGTCACTCCTAATGTAAGTGCAAATTCTTCTTGCGTTTGGCACGAATCTCCTTCCAATAATGCTTCCAATTCCGCGTCTTCGTACACTTTCGGCCTTCCGCTACATTCTTTGTCTTCGACGTCAAACTCACCGTTCTTAAACTTTTGAAACCACTCAGGACAACTTCTCTCACTTAAAGCAGCCTCACCATATGCTTCTACGAGCAATCGATGCGCCTCAGCTGCAGATTTCTTCAAATTAAAGAAGTAAATCAAAAGTTCCCGCAAATGACGCTTATTCGGCTCCAGACTCGACATTTTCGCACGAAAAAAATTATGTGATGCTGATACAAAATCGCTAATATTTCAAGGTTATGGTCTTGCCAGATGCCCAACCTTACAATATGACGTTTTACATCTGACAATTTCAACCATAACCTCCTAGTGGGGTCATCTTTTGTCAAACGGCGGAGACTTATTTGTACTCCCAACAATTTTCTGATAATACTAACTCCTTTAATTTATATTTTTACATAATTAATATTTTGCTGCAATAAGTTGGCGTCGGTGACGTCACACAATGTATTAGCATACGGACCCCGTTTCTTCCCCCACCCTTCAAAAATGATTCAGCGACAATGTTAAATGGGCCACCTTGCAGGGTAAGGCTCGATAGCAGTTGAAAACTTGAAAATAAATTTATCATTATTTTCTTTGAAAGTAAGACTCGCCAAAAGGGATTTTTTCGTTTCTTTTTTTTCCATGGATTGTTTTGGTTTTTTGAACGAGAAGTTCAAAAAGCAGTAATAGAGAGGCAGAGAGAGAGAGAGAGAGAGAGAGAGAAAGAGCGGAACGCGTACCAGGGACTCATATTGTTAATTCTTTCAGTAATTCATAAATTATCGCCATTTTTTTTAAATATGGCGCCGCATTTCACTTGAGGAGAAAACTGTACAAATGTATCCAAGCGGGTGCATGTACAATTTATGTGTTTATATATTCGAACGACATACGTGTAAGATCGACTGCAAAACGCGAGCATATCAACTTTGACAGTGCGCCATTGGGTATACGTGCCGAGTGTTTTGCGATCTGATTAATTAGCGCACATTAGTTACAATTAGCACTTCTCGTCGGCGCGTTTTGTTACATGCCCGGGTTTTGATGGATGACGCGTGCGAATAGGTTTTTTGGCCGATGACACGAGAGAGCGAGAGCAACGGCACCTGCTTCGTTTAAATGACGCGATAATTATGCAGTACGCATTTTTACGCTATAAAAATATTTACATATATATAAAATTTAATATAACCGACGCTGGTGGATGGGTCGGGGTTTTGTTCCGGCGATATTTCGAGTTGAGCAGCGTTGTGCATGGCCGCTACTTGGAGTGGTGACCGCTTTGCGTGCATCGGCTGGCGCATCAATCAGTCAGCGGAGCGTCATTACTTCGAACACTTTGGTGTAGATACTTGAGTAAAACGTCTGGGCGCCAGACAATCAGAAGAATATGGGACCGTCTATACAGATAGGGGAGAGTGGGGCACAATGTGTCACGGGGCACTGTGAGCCACATGTGGTTTCTCGGAGGTTTGTAGCTTGTAAATTCCGAAATTTTATGTGTTGAACCGCTATTTATATTTGGTTTCGTCAGGCCTAAAAGAAAGTCGATAGCACCTCACAAAGAATTACTAAAAATTAAAAATTGATTTGAGGCTTGGAAAAAAAATATTTCGCTCGCCGGAAAAACGTAAAATATAACGACAGTTTCTGTAGCGGCTCAGGTTTTCGTTCCTAATCGATAGTTTTATTATTTATGATGCACTGAGTGACTTGTGTTGTTCCATTCGTAGTTTAATTAATAGTCATTTTCATCAATAATCAAATATTTTACTAGTGGGGTACAATGTGTTACCAAATTGTGGGGCACAATGAGTCGACTCCCAATGATGAAACAAAGAAGTGACGACGCTCCGAGGAAGCGCAATGTGTCACGGGCCACTGTCAACCATAAGCGATTTCTCGAAGTTTTGCAGCTCGTAAAATCCGAAATTTTTCGTGTTGGACCGTGATTTATATTAAGTTTTGGTGGGCCTAAAAGAAAGTCAATAGCAGCTCACAAAGAATTATTAAAAATACAAAATTAATTTGAGCTTCGAAAAAAAAATTCCGCTTGCCGGGAAAATGTCAAATATTGTGGAACAATTGTGTGGGGCTCAATGTGTCTTCGAGTTGTTGAGCACAATGCGTCGACTCCCAATGTTATTGACAAATAATACTCGTTGTGAAATTATCGGTATGTATGGAAATCTGTTATCTATGCTATGCTAGGAACATATAAAAGTTTCAACCGCCAGGTTGTACCCTACCTTTCGCAGCACTTGACGCACTGTACCCACCTATCTGACACATTATACTTCACCCGTGGGGCACAATGAGCCAAGTCGCAAGTTTTTTTCGATCCCATTATTTTAGGATTTTTAATCTTTTTGCAAAAAAATATGGTAGCTTTATTGTACGCCCAAAGGTCTATAAACCGATTATGACCTTTTTTTGTAATTAGACTACTTTGGTAAGAATGAAAATTCGTTAGAAAAAAGTGACACACTGTGCCCCACTTTCCCCTACGGGTTTTCCACAGTTTTCCCGCACCTTCGGCAAATGCGGTATAGGGTAGCTATCGGCTATCAAGCTTTTCGGCTGCAGACGAAATGGAAATTAGGTTACATTAGCGAATAGCGGGTACGGCACGATCGTACATACAGGTCTGAAAACTTATAAGGTTGGGAGTGACTCAGATAATGAGGCAAAGTGGTAGTTTTCGCTTCTACCACCTGAAGCGCGGCTACCCTGGGGTGAGCCAATCGAAAGCAGGACCTAACAGATGTCTAGTGGTGTAGATTTTTTGGAGTTGACAATACTTTTAAGGTATTCTTTTCACGAACCTGAATATTTCACAATTAACTGTTTTCCGTTTACAATTAAGTAAAAATACATCCCAATATACTGGTGAATCTTCAAGCCAAGTTACCGTGCTTTTAACAAAAAATTACGACTTTAAAAATCGTTTAATTTTTGCAGCACTCTATGGAGATTACATATTGACCACATTTCTATTGATAATTTATGTACTAACAGTTCCAATAGCGTATATCATCATCTAGCCGAATATTCTATGTTTTTTTCTGCTCATGTGATTACGACCTTTATTGTATAGTGAGAAAAACGGTTTTTTAAATATATACAGGCAAGTGTCTTTTTCAAACCTATAGATAACGTGTTTTCCATAATAATATTGGTGTATAACGATTCATCTACGACGTGTGTAAATTAAGTAATGAGACTGGCACCGTAACGTTCGATCTGGCAACACTTGGGACGTAGGACTTGGAGGGACGGCAGGTGAACATGTGATACGCCTTCAGTACGAGTTTGAACTCGTTAGAGTCATTTGGTTGGCTGTAACGATTTTTTTTCTTCGTGGAACAGTTTTTTCTAGTGCGTTCTAAAAATGAGTGACATCAATTTCGAGCAACGCTGTGCTATCAGGTTTTGCTTCAGACTTGGGCCTAGTGCAACGAAAACTTTTGCAAAACTTCAACAGGCATATGGAGACAGTGTTTTGTCAACACTTGACAAAACATGTTTTTCGGTGGTTTAATGCATTTTCAGAAGGGAGAGAGTCGATTGAAGATGAACCACGCAGTGGAAGGCCTTCATCTTCAAGAACCGATGAAAATATCGACAGAATCCGGGATCTTGTGCATTCAGATCGTCGGTTGACAGAATGATCGGAGAAAAGTTGCATTTGACTCACACCACCATTCATCAGATTTTAACCAATGAATTGGGGATGTATTGCATCACGACGATGCGCCTTGTCACACAGCAATTTCAATTAACGAGTTTTTGGCCATCAACAACATTCCTGTGGCTTCTCAGCCTCCTGACTCGCCTGACTTGAGTCCTTGTGACTTCTTCCACTTCCCGATATCGAAAAATCACCCAAAGGGACGTCATTTTGGGACACTCGAAAACATTCAAATGGCTGTCAGTGCCCAGCTGAACCCCATTCCAGTATCCGAGCTCCAGCACTGCTATGAGGATTGAAAGAACTGCCTCCAGCGCAGGGTGGCTTCCCGAGGAAGTTATTTTGAGGGAGACAATATTGAATTGTAATTCTATTCGAATAAAAAAATTGAAAAAATCAGTCTCATTACTCAATTTACGCACCCCGTATACATATAAAACAGTTCCGTGACTGACTGACTAACACATAGACAACGCACAGCTTAAACAGCTGACGATAAAAACATGAAATTTGGAAGATATGTTCCTTAGGAGGTGTAGGGGTGCGCTAAAAAAGGATTTTTTGAAAATCAACTCTTGAGGGGGTAAAATGGAGTGTAAAAGTCTGCATGGAAAATTATATTTCTTGCGTGCATCAACGTAAATAAATATTCGAGTTGGTATAAATTAGGGGTGGTCAGACTTTTAAAGTGTGCGATCGACATTACGATTCAAAATATCCCTGGCGGTCTAACACCGGCAATAAACAAACAAACAAAAGTTGGGTTTGTTTAAACCCAAACAAACCCAAAAATATTTATTCAATGACAATTTTCTAAACTAGTTTTACAGACAGACCTTTTTACAGAGTCGACCGCGGTCGACGCTATGGCTACCCCTGGTATAAATATACTTTAAAACAAAAAATTAAACGCATATTTTAGGATTTTTTTAAAACAATTCCTAATTAGGGGTCCAACGGGGTGTTAAAGTTTGTATGGGCAAATCGAATTTATTTTGTATGGGAAAATCGAAATCGAATTTCTAAAAGGATGAAATGGGATGTAAAAGTTTGTATGGAAAATTGTATTCCTTGCGTGTATCAACTTGAAACTCGCTATAAATATTCTTCAAAATAAATAACAAAACGCATGTTTTAGGATTTTTCAAAACAACCCCCAATACGGGGTGCAACTGGTAATGAAGTTTTTATGGGCCAAATTCCACGCGGGTGAATGCTGGTATACATACATATATATATTGGGTGAAGTAAAAAGTTCTGAGCGTTTTCCTCTAGACGTCTTTAGTGAGCCATATCTTACGATGTATACATCGCATCGGGTCATACTATACGGCGATTTAAAGGTGATATTACGCTTCAAAAAAAGTTCTTTGACAGTTTTGTGTTTGGTGAAGCCAGTTGTGTGTTACAGCGTTCCAAGACGGAGGTAAAAAAAGAGAAAATTCGATACATTCTTCAGTACCACTACGACCAAGGTGAAAAGGCGGAGCAGGCGGCCAAAAAAATTTGTGCTGTTTACGGACCCAATACAGTATCGAATGCAACAGCAAAGCGGTGGTTCCAACGATTCCGTTCTGGTAATATGGACGTCGAAGATGAGGCACGCTCTGGTAGGCCAATCGTCGAAAATGTCGATAAAATCATGGAAATCGTCGAGTCGGACCGGCATGTGAGCACTTATTCCATTGCCCAGGATCTGAAGATTTACCAGAAAACCGTTTAGAACCATTTGCATAAGGCTGGTCTCAAGAAGAAGCTCGATGTATGGGTGCCACACGAATTGACGCAAAAGAACCTTTTGGACCGAATTGATGTCTGCGATTCTTTGCTGAAACGTAACGAAATCGACCCATTTTTGAAGCGGATGCCGACTGGCGATGAAAAATGGGTCACGAGAATAACAGCCGAAACGAGAACAACAGCCGAAAAAGATCGTGGTCAAATCACGGTGAGCCGGCCCAAACGATCGCCAAGCCCGGATTAACGGCCAAGAAAGTTTTGCTGTGTGTTTGGTGGGATTGTAAGGGAATCATCTACTATGAGCTGCTCCCATCGGGCCAAACACTCAATTCGGACCTCTACCGTCAATAACTGACCAGATTGAAGCAGGCGATCGACCAGAAGCGGCCATAATTGGCCAATAGGAAGGGTGTTGTGTTCCATCAAGACAACGCCAAGCCGCACACATCTTTAACGACGCGCCAGAAGCCCCGAGAGCTTGGATGGGAGGTTCTATCGCACCCGCCGTATAAGTTCAGACCTGGCACCAAGCGATTATCACCTTTTCAAGCATTTGCAAAATTTTCTTGATGGTACAAAACTGGCCTCAAGAGAGGCTTGTGAAAATGAGCTGGTCAAGTTTTTCACCAATAGGGACGAGGACTTCTTCAATCGCGGAATTATGAAATTGCCTTCAAAATGGACAAACGTTATCGAACAAAACGGCGCATATTTGATCTAAATCGGATAATCCTAACTATGTTAATTTCATCGTCGAAATAAAGCGAAAAAACGCTCAGAACTTTTTACTTCATATAATATATAACTAATTAATATGAATGCGTGCATGCAATAAAAAAAAAATGATTAGCGATTATTCAGCACGCACGAAACCACAGACATGCATTAATAACTTTTCGTCTGGACAAAAGTGTAAAAAAAATTTCTCCCCACATATAGAAATATCATGCACAAGTTAAAAAAAAGAAAATAGGGCGAAAAAATGTATATTAAAAATCTCTCGCAGCACTCTCATAGTGCGATACACATTTTCCCTCGTCCTATTGGACTCGACCGAACGAAAGCTCTCAATTTGTATTTGCATAATCGTCTTGATGCGGCAGCAGAGCGTGCCAAACGGAAAATTCGTACTCGAGTTTCCCTCGTACACGAGCGGCCCGGTAGAAGTAGGATCAGTGCGATTGCGTTTCGTCCCGATAATTAATATCCCGTCGTTTAATTCGAGACTCGTCAGGTGTGCGCGTGTGTCCATGTGTTTTCATCCTGTTTTCCCGTTACCCTTTCGTTAAGTGTGCATGTGTGAGTGTCCGTGTTTGTATAGAACCTGATATCACGGTTAACATTCGATGTAGAGGTTTTTCCACGGGCGTCTATACGTACGTGAAATTTGTGAGTATATTTATGTACGCGTACGCACACACAAACACCGGAGGCCCCGTTGTCTAGGTCGGGCCGAAGCATTTCCGCGTCTCTCGTGCCGCGCGGTTCCCTGCCATTGCAATTTAACGTTTACGGTGCCGCGGTGATAATTAATACGGTATCCGCTTGATTTAAGCCCCATGAAATACGAGGGTTTGCTCACTCTCTCGATTCCTCTCGCTCTCACCGTATATTTTTTTTGACTATCCGTATATTATTATTCTTGTTGTTATCAACATTGTTATATATATATTTCTTGGGTTGCAACGTATAGCCTTGCGGGTTTTTACGTATTACCCCGACTAGAAATTTTGCTACGGGACCGACTAGGCCCAGATCCGGCAACCGTATCCCGTACTACGGCACTGAACAGGCGGCCGGATCAGGGCTTTATCAGGCGTGTAACGCTTTTTGGCATCCGACCCGGATCCGGCTGCCGTTTGCGGCCCTGATCCGGCCCGTTTTTTTTTATAGATATTTATTGATCTCATTGGTTACATGTATGTTTTTCGTTTCTTGCCCCTAGGGTCTCTAGACTATTATGGAATAGAAAGTAAGTGTGTCGTATGTGAAAATATGGGTTGTGTTCTTGTTGTCTTTCGACTTACGAGTGTTTGTATTTGTTTTTCGACATTATTTTCCTTATTTCTAGTGAGGTTGGATGATTGGATGGATATTTACAGTGAGATGATATGAGGTTTATTATGATGTAGACTTCATTGTTCGGGTTCTGGTACTGGGCAAAGTATATTATTTTTGCCGCTGGATTGTCGTAGGGCCGTAGGTCGTCTGCCGTCAGTCCTCTCAGGTAAGGACATGCGTGATTGCGGAGCTTTTCTAGCCCTTCTCGGTGTATTTGTCTGAGGCGTACCAGGAACGGTTTTTCACCAATCATCTGCCAGAGATCTTCTGTTGTAAAAGATATTGGTAGTCCGGCAGCCTGTGATCCGGCCCTGATCCGGCTGCCGTGCCTGAAATGAAAAATAAAAAAGGCAACAAATGATGAATAAAAATATTCTGGTAGTATTTTTCGTTTCTATATGCTTTACTTATATTGCTGCATATATGATAATTGGATTAAAACATGTTCTGCCTTATTAAAGTTTTTGTCTAGCCTCGGTTTCGAACCTACGTCTTCTAATTCTAGAGCTGAACGCGCTACCTACTTAGCCATCCTAACTCTTGTAGGAATTCTCTTTTTTTCGTTGCTTATATTATCATCATTTTAAAAAATGTCAATATTTTTTTATGGCGTTGAAGTTAGCATCGAAGTTAGCAATGCAACGAAAATTAATACTTTTTGACCGCTGAATTTCTTTTTGTCTGATTAGGCACTAAAAATAATCCATACGTTGTTACGTATTCTTATTAGAGTTTTACGACTTCAATTTACAAAAAAAGCCTTTTGATCATGATCGAAATAAACGAATGAGAAATAAAAAAAAATCGTTGCATTCCACCGATGCAAAATTTAACGTTATTTTGATTCTTTTTTTAAAGATTTTTTTTTAAAGAACTAAAAAAAGGGGTATTTGGTATTTATGAATGTATAATAATTTCGATAATAATAATAAACTCACTTATATTTTTATTTTTATCTATCTCAATTCTCTAGATTTGATCTAGATTGCCAAGTGCCAATATAGGCAATTTCAATTCTCAAGATTTGTAGGCAATTCTCCGCTTGGCTCTAAAAATACCATTATAAAAATAATAGATATTATGCATGTTAGTAAATAATAATAGATATTGTTAATTTTGAAAGTAAAGAATATATAAATGAAAATGTATATGTATTATATATACAGGGTGTCCTAGGACGGAATGTCATCCTTGAAATGGGGGGTTGGGGGTGAAATTCTGAGTCGATTGATATAAGCATGTATGGTTCCGAGATCAACCCCTGAATTATTATTAATTTTTAAAGACGGGCCAATCAGGCGCGCCCGATGAGCGGGCTCACGTCGGTGAGCGATACGCGCGTGTAGTGGTGCCTGGCGGAGCGGTACTCCCCGATGTGAGCCCGCCTATCGGGCGCGCCTGATTGGCCCTTCTTTAAAAATTAATAATAATTCAGGGGGGGGGGGGGGGAAACCCCCCATTTCAGGGATGACATTCCGTCCTGGGACACCCTGTATATACACACCTAGTACGAGTGAAGAATTTACTTCTGTTAGCCGTTGTTTTTTTCTTTCTGCGTGTACAGCACACCACTTTCGCACCCGTAAGTGTCCCAATAATTTTTTTCGGGACTCTTTTTGATCCATTTTGCACTATTATTTCAGCCAGGAAATCGGAAAAACGCATATATCCGCGTGCATACACCGCCAAGACTCTCCAATATGGCAGCTTCAACACGGGGCAGATCAAGCTACAGTCCACAATGCCGTAGTACGGCACGCCTGATCAGGGCCGGATGTCCACCGGATCAGTGGAACCGTAGTACGGCCGTAAAAAGGCATCCTGATCAGGCCGTAGTCAGGTAGCCTGTGCGGCGCCGTAACAAGGCGTCCATGGACGCCGTGTTACGGATCAAAATTTCTAGTAGGGGCCCTTCCCAATTGGACCCTTTTATATCACGCCCTACCTGCATTTTGCTAATCTAACCTAACTTCCGTTGCGTCCGCAGCTGTCTTAAGCTACACTATACCGCATTTTCCGGGTGTACGAGAAAACTGTGGAAAATCTGTACCGGGCCGAGGAAAAATTTTCGAGCCGCGTTCAAATCGCAAAATAAGGGTCTCCTTCCCCGAGCAAAGATCGGCGATAGCGGATTATCGGGTACCAAAACGAGTGTACAATGTTTCGAGTACCAATAAGTTAGGGCCTCCGATGAACCTGCAGAATGGCAGAAACTGGACACCGCCACTCAAAGGAGGTCAATGCAGAGCGTAACTGAACCCACGAAACCCCAGGTGCGCTTACGCGAGTGGAAAATACAACTCATCACCGTCTAGGTCTGAGCTAGTAAAATTATATTCCAAATCGCCAGTAGCTAGCCGTTTTAGCCAGTAACCGTCCAGCCTTGAAACGCTTTCATCGTATAGTGACTGAATACAGAAAATTTGGTGATGACTAGATAAAAAAAAATATCTCGCAGCTGTATAATATTTCTTCTCCAGATAATCTACACAATTTTTTTTTCACATTATTTATATCCTGGCGTAATTTTACGATGTTCTTCCTCAACTTCCAATGTTGATTACGATATTTGCGGTGCAAATATATTAATTGATTAATTTAAAATTATTGTATATCAGAAAAAACACTTACGTGTGAGGTGGTTTCGACCATGGCCTTGAAGTTTTCATCGTTGGAATGCAACGAAAATTCTTTTTTTATATTTTCATTGCCTCATTTCTATTATTTTTCAACATTTTTTTTGCAGATTTGATCTCTACATCTCTAAATAAGCGACTTAAAAATTATCGAGAGATTTTCGTAACGTATATTTGTCACAAGAAATTCGAGCAAATGAAATGTAATAATTTCGTTGCATTCCAACGATGCAAACTTCAATCTCATTTTCGACCCCGGTACCTCTGGGTGATAAATCCACGCCGTCATCCACTGAGCTAGTTCTACCTAGTTAATTTTATAATTTCGGATCGTCCACACATTCAAAAAGTTGCGTTATTACGAAATAGGTAGATTAGCAAATTTAAATAACATTTTCGGATTGATTACTTTTTTTTGCATTGGGAGCTATATTCGCATAGAATTGAATAACCTCAAATTGCATTTATCCAAACATTTATTCTGGCCAGTGACGAATTAATGAGCACGATGTTACTGTAACTAATGCTATCCATTATATAAACTACTAATGAGGATATAAACATTATATGCACTATATCACGATCGACTGGGTAGTGGCTAATCAAGGGCACATAGCCGCAGTTGGCTAGTCTTGGCTAGGTCATCGCGAGATACCCACTTGGGGATTTTTTTCTTTATTCGCCATCTGTAACTCAAATTGCTTAGCCAGCTATGAGCCAACCGCTCGATGGAACTACAACAACATGTTACATAACCTCACTTTGCCATATGTTACGACCATTGGCTAGCCAGGTACGACTTAGTCATTAGGTGGCATTTTTATCGTAAGGCAGCGACATCTATAGTGAAAATTGATTGGGTAGTGCATAGACAAGAACCGGTTAACAAAATATTTACAGTATTACTATCTCATAGCGAGGCAGCCTTTAGTCAATTCGTATGAGTTCAATTGGGCGAGCCAGTTACCAGCACGTAACTCAGCCAGGCTAGCCCAATTTCTACTCGGGTACTTCGAGAGCTATCGCAGAACCTACTTGCTCCCCTTTCGACCTACTTTCGGCGCACTGTGAACCCTCTGGACTCTCCGTTCAGCCTACTATAGGCACCCTATAGACCTTCCATTCAGCGAAAACGTATTTATTTCGTTATCGAACGGGTTACCGATCAGACCACAATTGAGTGTTGATGGAGGAGATATCGAATTTAGGCTCGAAGCAGGTTAGGTGGGGTCGAGGCAACGGACTTGAAATTGAAAGCAGGTTAAGGAGGCCTGTGTTCTGCACGTTTCGTTGAAACTGGGGGTCGAAAGAAGCTTTGGGAAGACTAACAGAGGCTATACTGGACCAAATGGAGGCGCTTCATGGCACTAAACTCGACAAATGGGGTTTGGTAGGTTCAACGGAAGCTGATAGCTTGTGCATTACAAAAAAAATGGGTCCTGCAAGTGTTCAGAGGAAGCTGAAAATTTTGATTCAGGGGTATACAAAAAAAGTTCATGGTATTTACAACTAACGGCCATGGTAAAAGAGGGGAAAGTAAAATTCTCTATAGTTTATGACACCGCAATCATAATATGATGGACACAACTATGAGTGAAAAGTACATCTATACATGCGATTTTGGTGATGTGTTTGACTATCTATTATCTCCGAAATCACTATTAATTATTGAAAACGGCTTGACAATATAGGTATGGTTAATTCAGTGAGATCACAAAAACTGCGCACAAGTACTTATGTTGTATACTGTACGTTAGGTTCTTTTCAGGTCAAACTTCTACTATTATATTGAAGTTTGTACAAATCATATGGATGGCGTAAACGTTCGTCGGGTATAGTAGAATTAAAGACCATAATAGAAGTGACTACCCGAGAAAAAAATCATGGTAATGTTTACTTATAGCGAAGACATGAATCATTTGCAGCTGAAGCAGTCAGGGCTTAAAAGTTTTAAGAATTACTCGTTTTTTACAAACTGTTACATGGTATGTTTGTTGCATTGGAAAAATAGCATATCACTAAAACACTTAGTCTAGTAGTTCACCTTCTGTTATTGTAGGACACACATTACTATGCATATACCAGATCATATCGTATAATGTGGTACAAATCACTATTAATTTTCTTTACAATGTCTATATATTTTAGTCCTTCTCGCTATTAGGGTCTTGAGGGACTTAATTTTTGATAGCATAAAAGAATATCCATTTTATGGAAACCTACTATACTATATACCATTGAACAATGAACGTATACTTTAGCAGTTGCATGATTTATGCAACTGCTAAAATATCAGTGAGCTGTACTAGATTTTTGGCAGCATCTATGGCTGTAAAGTACATGGTGTGTCCCAAGAGTCATGCAATATATTTTTTTTGTCGCGCTCCGGCCGGTCGCGGCACGTTCGGGCCCTTCGAGTTACGTGGGGGGACTCTCAGCTTTACAGTGTACCCTAGGCTAGCCTGCTCCGAGCATAGGTGGCGTCAAGATCGCTGATTTAGTGCACTCCTGTCTGCACAAAACTCGACAAAAAAAAAATTTAGTGCGATCAAGTTCTGCACAAAACTCGACAAAACAGCTGCAGAAACTCATGAACTGCTTAAACAAGCCTATGAAGATTACGGAAAAGGGTCATCCGCGTGCGAAAAGACATCGCCGGTACCTGGCTGCTGCATTGCGACAATGCGTCGAAACATAACGTGGCAACGCTGCCGCAGCAACCCTGTCCCGACTATGGTCGGGCCGACTCCTTATTGTTCCCCAAGGTCAAGAACGTACTCAAAGGACGCCGTTTTGACAGCATTGAGGCCATCCAAGCGGCTGTGACAACAGTTTTAAAGGAGATTCGCATCGAGGCCTTCGGGAAGGCGTATCGAGCATGGGAGACTAGCTGGAAAAAATATGTAGCTGTTCATGAAGAGTAGTTTGAAAAATATTAACCCCTTCTACAGATATTGTTAATAAATCTTAAAAAAAATACATATTGCATGACTTTTGGTACACACCATGTATTATTGTCCCCTCAGGGAAATATACAATATGATTTAAATATGCTATTAAATACCATATATTTCTCTCAGTGTCTAGACGGCCTCGCATTCTTCCGTTTGTTTGGTGTACACACGTTTTACTCAAGTATCTACAGAAAGGTCTTGGAAGTATTGGCGTTCCGCTGACTGGTTGATGCGCCAGCTGGTCCACG